>QRFJ01004034.1:0-119464 GCA_006176705.1 Cocos nucifera | reverse complement strand
TGTTGTTATTTAGTTCTGTGATACATTCTTTGAGTTAATTGTAATGATAATTCATATTTTCAAGATGTTAAAAATTTAAAGACAAGAATAATCACTGTTAACTTCATAAATTTGCTTCCGACATAGGATCATCACGAGGATTGGTGCATTGATTCCAGTAGGTTGGTGTACAATCGCCTTTCTCTTTAGTAGATGAGTCTTGAGGTCTACGGTTATTGGAGACACCGAAGTGAGAGTTACACGGTACTTGTTAGAGACGAGGGCACTGAGCGTGACCACCTCGAGTAGGTCAATTAGGGAGTCTACCTTCTCGTCAATGACATTGACTCGATGCGCAGTGTGTTGTCTGGTCTTTGACCTGAGGGTGCATCGAAGTTCACCTTGAGGGGTGGTTATATTTGACTACATCATTACTTGATTCTCCTAGCTTATTATGGAATCCTAAGTGATGTTGGCTATATCATGTTCATTATTAGGAACTGCGGATGGCATCAATGATGGAATCTTATCTACCTTCGAGTGTGTAGAGGAGCAGCCCTATCATAATTCATGAGAATCAAGTCCAGAAGCCCATTGGGCCATGTTAGAGTGAAAATAATAGAAAGAGTTTCTATTAGATTTTTTTACATTGGGAACTCGAAAAAATCGAATGATTACATCATATTGACAGGTGACTAGGGTTGACGAGTTCACCTCCAAACCCCTAATCTGATCGGGGCTCAAGATACGAAAGAACTGAATCACACAGATAGCTGCACCAAGAGGTTCGCATTCAGCTCTGTATTGGGTTGCACCATATTACTGCCTAGGTGTCACTGGTGGATTTTGGGAGCAATAGAATGATTTTAGGATGGATCGATCATTCTAGCTGTTCGAATCAAAGAGTTTCTGCATCATCGAAAGAAGTTTCGATGATGTCGATGATTAGAGATCATGACATTATCCCATTTACCATATAGAATCTGGAAACCTAACTGGAATCACAAAACAAGGGTTTGAATTCTGGTTGATCATCATTGAATTGATCTAGTTTCAATGATCTGAATTGAGATTCAATTTAGGTTCAAGGAAATCGTGCTAGCACTCGATGAACAAACGTTTCTTCTTTCTACATAAATAAGTTGTCCTGTCTTGAGCCAAAAGGAGTTTTGTGCTCAAACAAAGGCCTTCATATGGGTCTGACAGGAGGTTGTCCCAAGTCAGAAAAGCGTGTTCTTATTTGTAAGACACTACCTGCCATTTTTGGTCACTACCATTTTCTTGTTTCTTGACTTTGGTCCAAAAGTCTACCTTTTTGACTGCGTCAAACGTTGACCATTGACACTTTTTACTTTTGACCACATGTCTGCACCTATGGAGAGCTGGTGGGGGCCTGCCCCCTGCTAGAACCTGGCAAGGAGGAGGGTGCATTGCCACCCTATGCGATGTGCCCAAGTTGGAGGCCGCCTTAGAGGTCCTTGTTGGACAAGGACTCCATCTCTTTTTTTTGGATTCCAATTAGAGTTTCCTCTAAGAACCAACTTTGACTGGTCTTAGGCACCCTTTAAGAGGGGAATCCAGGGGGACTCTATTCCCACCAATAAGATTTAGATCTTGATTTCACAAAGTTTGTGAATTGGTTTGGGATAGAAAGGAGTTGGATCACAAGCTAATCTATAAATAAAAGACCCTGTAACCCAACTCAAAAGATGACATATGATGAGATTTCATAGTTTCTCCATACCCCAAGGCTGCCTCCCCCTCCCTCTCCATTGCCAAACCACCTTCTCCCCTTGCTCTTACATCCAAAAGGAGTTTTTTGGACCTTGGGTTGGTGCAATTCAGATCAAAGAAAGGAGCGATCAAAAGTAAGAAGGCGCGGTGCTGCAAAGGACGACTTGCTCATCTTCAAAAAAGTATTTTAAAGATCCTTCAGATCAGAATAGATCTAAATTTTTGGCATGATTAGAGAAGAAGAGGATCTCCAGATCCAACCGATGTTGGATACCGGGTAGGGCCAGCGCGCTTGCTTGGGCTAAGATCCAGAACCTTCCGCTGTAACAGGATCATCAACGGATATAGGATTACCCAGATCGCGTAAATTAATTTTATTAATTTATCTTTTAATTTTTATTTTATTAAAATAATAAGAACTAGATAACATTATCAAGAATCTTGATTGAGTTAAGAGAAAAAAATTTTTGAAATATATCTCTTTGATCTGATCAGATCTGAATGAACCTGGACCGGGAAATTCAGGATTTCCCTTCAACTGATATCAGTGCCATGGTTCTAATATTATTTAGATCTGATTTTAAATTATTTTAATTTTAAAAAATTAATTGATTTCAAATATCATGAGATTTGGATCAGATCTAAATCAAAAAAATTAAAATTAAAATTAATTTGGATCTAAGATTAGCAAGATATGCATGACTAGTTCTAGACTTAGAATAGTTCTAATAGAATATTCTTGCATATTTTTTGAATTTAATTCAATTAATCATGTTTTTAGATTCTTTTTTATTTACTATTTTTTGATATTTATAAAGTGTTATTATAACATCTAAAAAATGGGAAAATATAAAAATTATTTAATTTGAATTCTCCATATGAGATATGATTTTGATGCCATGTCTTAGACTAGTTTGTAGAATGTTCTACATAATTATCTAGATTTAGAATTTATTTTGGATTAGATCAATTTTAAATCTATATTTTCAAATTATTATGAGATAATTTAGATTCTTGAAAATTATGGGCCTATGATTATGATACATGAGATGTATACAAAATATTGCCATGATTAGATCTACTTTGTATATGAGATATATTGATATTAGATCTGATATATGTTTTGTAGTATTGATTGTTCCTGATTAAGGGCATTCCTCTTGGCCGTCCTGACATAAGAACAAAGAAGGGTAAAGGCCCTCTTTCCCATCGGATGGGGTCTTCTTATGATGTGTTAGGGGTGCTGCTTGTTCGTTCCTTAATCAGAAAACCCAAAACTTACTTTCTGCAAAATCCTAGATCCTGAAATCCTTAGGATTTATTGGCATATTTTATTTTATTGAACCCTACTTTAATTTAAGAATAAGTTTATAGAATATTAATTAGGTCTAAAATTGAGAATTTTAGATCTTAAGGACATATTTCTAATACTGGTTCGGGCTTTGGGTTAGCTCAATAGGTCTAAGGCGGTTGATCAAACCGAATCAAGAGTTTGGTTAGATGGGATCAACAGTGCTTAAATTGACCAGCACTAATTAGGATTAAGTCTGGGTGTTCATAGATCAGTCACGATCAAGTAAGGCCTAATTAGGCCTCAGAGGTTAGAGTCTGATTGTAGGCTAAACCCAATTGGTTTGCTCAACATTTGGTGTCTAGGTAAGTTTGGCATAGACGACCAACTTGGTTTTTAATTGGGAAGCTACTCGACCTGAATGCGTTTCTTGTTTGAGTTTAAATTGCATATTCCTTCCACCGACTTAACTGTACGCTGGCCATATCTGTGACACAGTTCTGATCTAAGGGTGGTCAATTAATCCGACAGCTAAACCCCATGCCACTAGGTTTTAGTCATATTGGTTTATGACTAAGCCAAGTCTAGTTTATTGAGGACCTGACATCAATTCTCCCTAAGAAAAAAATTAATGTCTGAGGTCTTCACCATTGTAGATGTGCGGGGCCCTTCCGGGGTTGATTGTTCCGGCTTGGCATTACAGTTGGCCCTCAGTGCCACTGGAAGACGCAACCGTTCTATTAGGCATTGGATGCTTATGGGCTGGAGGATTAGTGGTGCTCAATATTTTGGATACGTGTGAGGAGACTCAATTAGGAACCCAGTCTATGCAAATTCTTGGGTCTGACTTAACTAAGGACGTGGATTCAATATTCCGGATATGGTGCAGATTCATGAATTAGTAATCAAGTTCGGGTGCACCATGATTTATGAGAATCATTGAACAAGATTGTTCACTTCATTGGGCTAACCCATCACCAATAACTGTTAGGTGAGGTGATGAGTTCAATTGTTGAGACCGCACCACCCACTAGAAATCATAATCGTGGAGATTTTTCGCATCTCTATAGGGAGTGTAGGGATCCGAGAAAATAGTGGGATAAAACTGGAGCTAATTTTGTTTTAAAAATAAAACCCCTAAATTAAATTGGTATAATGTCAAAATTACAGGTATCTTTAACTAGAATCTTTGACTCTCTACAAAAAAATCTGCGGGTCCATACCCTATTTGGCGTATCCTGGACACACTAGACTGACCGGACCCAATATAAAGATTGGCTTTTAGAAACTACAAAATTATTTTGGGTTCGAGAAGTTAACCTTGTTGGACCAGGAATCCTCCCACATTACCAGCCAAGTCCATCTGTTGAACAGAGAGCTGTCTCTGGAAAAATGATTGACGAAGATAATAGGCTAGATATTAACATGTTGGCCTCGATGTCTGATGAGCTCCTAGCGCCAACATGAGGATATCGGGATCTGGCTCGCCAAAATGTTGGCTGCCACTTGCAGGAATGTTTTTTGTGTGAACGGTCGCACAGCCAAATATTCAAGTCACAAAATGACTTTGTAAGCTAAGATGGACGGATATGGATCAGTCAGTCCAAGGATCACTAATCTATTAATGATCAAGACATGGAAATGAGCTTGAGAAGCGATCGCGGTGTGAAGTTGTGACTTAGAACCTGCAAGAATGATATCATTCTGCAATCCTTGACTGATGCATATGGATAATTCATCATGAATTACCACATGCATAAACTTAGATTCCTTGGCCGAATAATGAATATGCTGGTTTACCGCTGGCTTTCTTGAAAAGTTCTAAAGGCCTCAGTTCTTGCTATGGACAGGACTTTCTTCCAAAAGAAAGTCTTATTGGAAAGAAAAAGAAGTCTGTGAAAAAGCAAAAAGGTGGGAAGGGATTCAAAGAAGAGAAGGCAGAATTGAATAAAAAGGCGATGCAAAGGAAGTGTTTCCATTGAACCAGCGAATGGCCATTGGCAAGCGGAACTTACCCTACTTACCTGGCCACCCTGAAGAACAAGAAGGAAGGTTCCTTCTTGGAGGTATGCTCATTATTGAAGTCTAACCCTTTACGGTTTCTTCTGCATCCAGTTGGATGCTTGACTCTGGTTCTAGTGCTCATCTGTGCATTCTTATGCAGGGTCTTGAGGTATAGCAGGAGGCTAAGGGATGGAGACATGATCCTACGCATTGTAATGGAAGCAAGAGTTACTGGCAGTAGCCATGGAAATACCCTCTGCGATTACCATCTGGTTAGACTTTAGTTTTACAAGGACTGTTATTTTTGTGCCTGCAGCTTAGTAGGAATTTGATTTCTGGTTTCTATGCTTAGATTAAGAAGGTTATGTGATTCTCTTCTTTAAGGGACATTTGAACATTCTTTATCGGAAAGAATAAAATTGCAAATGGTTCCTTCATTAATGATCTTATCAGCTACATATTGATTGTACCTATTCTAACTATTGACAAAATGTGAATTTGCAAACGACCTAGGATTTAGTCCAAACTTATAGATATCTTATGGCACTTTGATAATTAGGTCATATAGCGAAATAGAATTCAATATAATTGGAGAAAATGGGCTATGAGTCCATTGACTTATCTGAGTCATATCCAACTTTGTTGAATTCCTATCTTCAAGGCAAAAGACTAAACTCCCTTTTTTTGTTAGGACATGGGGAGAGGGACCACAGATCTCCCTTGCCCTAGTACATACAGATGTGTGCGGCATTTGATGTGCCGGCTAAGAGGTAATTTGTCTACTTCATTGTTTCTTTTACCGATTGATCTATCTAGGTATGGGTATGTTGTATCTTATGATGACACAATTCTGAAGCCTTTGAAAGTTTCAAAGAATTTCAGACATTTGAAGTAGAAAAACCAAACAGGAAACCCATTAAGGTTCTTTGATCGATCGGAGAGGTAAATACCTTAGCCGAGAATTCCTAGACTTACTCATAGGTAATGCATAGTCCTCTCATGGAAACTCACCGGCGAAACACCTTAACTCAATGGGTTCAGAATGGAAGAAATCGTACCCTATTAGATATGTTTCGTGGTCCATGATGAGCTTCACAGACCTTTTTTTTCGATTTTTTGGGACACTCATTGTTAACTTCAATCTAATTTACTGAATTGGGTTTCCTCTAAAACCTGTTTCCTACCACACCGTATGAGATATGGCATTGGTAAGAAACCAAGTCTGGTCATCTCAGAATTTGGGCTTGTCAAGCTCATTGTCAAAGGACAACAAGCGGGACCAAGTTAGAGTTTTAGGTCCTTTTAGAGCCTCGATTCATAGGATATCCTAAAGAGTCATTAGGATACTATTTCTACATTTCCAGAAGATCACAATGTGATATGAGTCGACATGCCGGATCTTCTTGAAAAATTAGTTTATTTTCAAGATAGCGGCATTGGGAAAATATTTATCAAGCTGTGAGGAAAGTCTCACAAGTGAAAACGAGATAGGACAATTGGAACCAAATTAGGTTTGAGCCAATAAGACACTACCTCCTCCCACCTTCGTAGATCGGAAAGAGTCTTTCAATCCCTCTGCAGATACTTAGTATTATTTCAAAGGGATGTTAGGAAATGTTTCTCTCATAAGTAATGGTTGATCATTGGAGATGATCCCAAAAACTTAACAACGAGGCGATATCAAATATCGACTCTGAGAAATGGCTAGAGGCAATTGCAGTCAAACCAAGTCTGAACCTTGGTGGATCACCAGTAAGGTTATAGTACCTATTGGGATGTAAATGGATCTTTAAGAGAAAGATTGGTGCAGATGGAAATGTGGAGACATTCAAGGCTAGATTAGTTGGCAAATAGGTTATAGTCAACGCCAAAGCATAGACTATTCAGGATACCTTTTTTCTCAGTAGCTATGTTAAAATCCATTCCGCACATTGCTTGCTGTTGCAGCCTATTTCGATTTATGAAATATGGCAAATGGATGTGAAAATGCATTTCCTAAATGGATATCTTTGAGGAAGATATCTATATGGAACAGCCGCTAGATTTCAATCCAATGATACTGATACAAGGTTTGCAAGCTGCAAAGGTCCATATTATGGACTTAAGCAAGCATCTCGGGCTGGAACACTTCGATTTTCAATTGATGTGATCAAAAAATTGGTTTTCATCAAAAATGAAGAGGAACCATGTGTTTCAAAAAGTCAGTGGGACGCTATTGTTCTTTCCTCGTATGTACGTGATGACAATCCTCTTATTTGGGATATTGATAGTCCATGTTGACATTCAGTCAAAGATATGGTTGCCAAGGAATTCTCCATGAAGACCTAGGGTTTGAAGCATTCCTTTATTCTAGAATTAAGGTTCTATTTAGGGATTAGACCGAATAGGGTGCTTAGGGACTTTCACAGAAGATGTACATAGGGAAAGTACTAAAGAGGGTTTAGTATTTGGAAAACTCTAAGAGGGATTAATTACCCTTCAGACATGGTATTTCATCTTTCCAAGAAGATGTGCCCCAGCCACACTGAGGACAATAGAACGCATGAGCAAGATCCCTTATGCTTTTGCAATTTAGGTTGCCTTCATGTTATGCCATTTTGCTATGGTACACCGAACCTGATATTAGCCCATGCTGTGAGTTCACAAGCCAGATATCAGTCAAATTCCAGGTTTGAGAACACTGACTTCTGTTGAAATGTATCCTTAATACTTTGAAGAAAAACTTAAGGATATAATATTTGGGTCTTTTGGTAACGGAGAACTCCAAGTTTCAGGCGATACACAGACTCGGATTTCATGCGATAATAGAAAATGATCGAAAGTCGACATCTATAAGTCTGTTTGTGTGCAAATGGTGATGCTGTCAGTATAGGAAGACTTCAAAGCAAGTGGTGATATCATCTCATCCACGATTACCTCGAGAAGGGTTTTTCGAGGTCAAGAGAGTCGACTCGCAGATAATTGTGGCAGACCCACTTGTACAACGCCGTTGGGCCAGCAGAAGTTCGAAGCCCACCTTGACGAAGATGGGACTTAGACTTGTAGCCAATTGGCTTTAGGGACAAGTGAAAAGATTGTTAGATATATGTGCCCTTAGAAGCCAGAATGGCTGACCACTTGCATACCCTTTTAGGGGGCAAAATATAATTTTTGACTGAAAAGCAATAAATGGGTTATTTTCTATCACATAGTGTATTTTAGTGTTCTGTTGATTACATCCTTGAGTTGATGGTAATGATAATTCATATTTTTCAAGAGTTTGAAAAATTAAGACATTGAATAATCAAAATATTGTTAACTCATACATTGCTCCCGACCATAGATCATCATTAAGTATGGGTGATTGATCAGAAGGTTGGTGTACAATCACTTCTCTTTAGTAGTGAGGTTCTTGAGTTCTACGGTTGTGGAGCATACCGGAGCGAGAGTACAGATATCATTAGAGAACGAGGGCACTGGAGCGGTGACCAACCTCGAGTAGTCATTAGGGAGTCTACCTTCTCGTCAATGACTGACTCGATGCTGCAGTAGGTGTCTGGTTTCTTTGACCTGAGGTGCATCGGATAGTTCACCTTGAGGGTGTTATAGTTTGACTACACCATACTCGGTCTCCTAAGCCATATGTAAATCTGAGTGTATGTTGGCTTAGGCATGTTCATTGTAGGAAACTGGATTGGCATCAAGATGGAATCTATCTACCTCGGTGGTAGAGGAGCAGCCCTATGATAATCATAGAATCAAGTCCAGAAGCCCATGGCCATGGCAGAGTTGAAAATAATAGAAAGAGTTTCTTATTAGGATTTCCACATTGGACTCGAATCGATATGATTACATCATATTGAACGGGGCAGTGGACTAGGTTTACGAGGTTCACCTAAACGGCCTATTTCTGGGGGGATTTTTTCGGGGCTCAAGATAGAAGAACTTCGATCACCACAGATAGCCTGCACAAGAGCCGTTCGCATTTCAGCTTCTGATGGGTTGCACCATATACTGCTTTAGGTGTCACTGGTTGGATTTTGGGAGCAATTTAGCAATGATTTTTAGATTGATCGATCATTCTAGCTGTTCGAATCAGAAGAGTTTGATCCATCGAAGGAGTTTATCCGATGATGTCGATGATAGAGATCATGACATATCCCATTATCATACAGAATCGAACCTACTGGTCACACAACATAAGGTTTGAATTCTGTGGATCATCAATTGAACTGATCTAGTTCAAATTTGATCTGAATGAGATTCATTAGGTTCAAGGAAACGTTGCTAGCACTCGATTGAACCTAACAGTTCTTCTTTTGCTATCATAATAAGTTGTCCTATCTAAGCCAAGGAGTTTGTGCTCAAACAGAGGCTCTTCATATTGGTCTGACAGGAGTTGTTCAAGTCAGAAAAGATTTGTCTTATTCTGTAAAGATTACTACCTGCCATTTTGGTCACCTTGCCCATTTTTTTTTGTTCTTTGACTTGGTTCAAAATTTTCTCCTTTGACTGTCAAAACATTGACCATTGACACTTGAACTTTTGGAACCATATGTATGCACTATTTGGAGAGCTTGGTGGGGGCCTGTCCCGCCTGCCACGAACTAGCAGGAGAAGGAGTGCACGCACCCTAGCGTGCCCAAGTTGGAGGGCGCCTAGGAGTCCTTGTTGGACCAAGGACTCCATCTCTTTTTGGATTCCATATTTAGAGTTCTTCTTAAGAACCAACTTGACTTGGTTCTTTAGGCACCTCTAAGGAGGAATCCAGGGACTCTTTCCCAACCAATCAGATTTAGATCTGATTTCACAAAGGGTTGTGATTGGTTGGGAAGAGAGGATTTGGATCACAGGCTAGTCTTTAAATAAACCCTGTTACCCAACTCAAAGGTGACATATGATGAGATCATAGTTTCTCCACGCCCCAAGGCTACCTTCTCCCCCTCCCTCTCCATGCCCAAACCACCTTTCTTCCCCTTGCTCTCACGTCCAAAAGGAGTTTTGGACCTTTGGTTGGTGCAATTCAGATCAAAGAATAGGCGATCAAAAGTAAGAAGTTGCGCTGCTTTGCAAAGGACGACCGCTCATCTCAAAAGAGTTAGAGTTTTTGGAAAGATCCTCCAGATCAGATCTAGATCTATTTTTTGGAGGCATGATAGAGAAGAAGAGGGTCTCCAGATCTATTTGAGTGGATACCTAGAGGTCAGGCGCTTACGTGGCTAAGATCATAACCTTCCACTGCAAACGGGATCATCAAACAGGGTAATTAGGATTACCAAGATCAGGTTAAATTAAATTTTAGATTTAATTTTTCTTTTAGATTTTATTTATTTAAAATAAATAAGAATTAGATCTGAAACATATCAAGATCTGATTGAATTAAGAAAAAAAATTTTTTAAAATATATTCTCTTGATCTGATCAGATCTGAACGAACCTGGATCGAAAAATCAGGATTTTCCCTTCAAGGTCTTTCTTACCATTGTAGATTGTGGTCCCTTTCTTGGGTTGATTGTTTTGATTGGTTTACAGTGGTTCAGTTGCACCGAATTAAGATGGCAACTATATCTATTAGGTTATTGGATGCTATTTTAGATTGGAGGATGGTTGGGCTTCAATATTTTCAAATACGATTGAGGGATCCATTAGGAATCTAAATTCATGCCAAATTGATGCGTCTTGACATTAATCTAAGTAGTGAGCAATATTCGGACATAGGGTGAGCTTCTATGAATTTAGATACCAGGTTTGATGCACCATTATCTAGGAAAATTATTGAAAAGGAGTTGTCACTCATCGATTGAACCCATTCATCAATAACTGTTAGGTGAGGTGGTGAAAGGCTAGTTAGTAGGTGTTGGGGATTAAAGGCCCACTCCCGCTGTAAGGTTCGATCTGGAGCTCGGACGAAAGCATATTTACAATCACGAAGAACTCCAATCATGCTTTTTAACTATCCCCCAAAAAATGGCCACTTCTTCTTTAGACAAGCTTCTCCACCAGTCTAACTCCTCTCGAATTTCTTCTTTTTAAATGGACTTCTTACCAGTGTCAAACTTCTCTCGGACTTCTCTGCAGACGGACTTCTCTACCAGTTAAACTCCTCCTAGGACTTCTCCATCAGTCGAAACTTCCATTCGAACTTTTCCTTCAGAACGACTTCTTTCCAGTCTAGCTCCTCCAGAGACTTTTCTTTAGGATGGACTCTCTATCAGTCAAGTCTCCCAAAACTTTCTCCTTCAAAGGACTCTCCACCAACTCGAACTTCCTTCTAGACTTCTCCACCAATCGAACTTCCTACCCAAACTTTTCCTCTGTGTCACCTTCGAGAATTTCTCGTCTGACACCAGAAAGGACCTCAGCATCTAAACTCGTATACAGCCGGAACACCAGTAAAAGGCATGGTGATCTTTTAAGGGAATTCTTGAATCACTCAAGAAGCTACCATAACTAAAGATACTTCACCGCCCCTGCGTTGATCTATTTCCGAACTTCAACTATTAAATCCACAACAGAATGGCATGTCGCGACAAATGGCCACTCATCCTCCATAACAAAATCCCACGTGGCCTTTGAGCGGTTCCAACTACCAGACAGTTATGCGCTGTCACCCATTAGTTTATTATAAGGCTCATGCCTATATAAGAGATCTCCATATATTAATTCTTCCTGAAGTGCTTAATTCTTCTTCATTGTTTAACTCTGCTCCTCAATATTTTGCTAAGCACTCCATTTCTGTTTGGCCAGTGAAAAGCAACTTGATCATCGGAGAGTTCTGCAGGGCCACCACCTCCAACTTCGAATGAAACTTTATTTTGTAGATCACTGATGGCAACCTCTTCTTCTCCAACTCTAGTTCGATCTGCCATCAACTAGATTCTGCACCAATAGGATTGGTGCTAGAGAAAAGATCCCTGAGCTCTTGCTTTAAAAGAAGTGCTCAGTTGATTCTATGTATTTTCTCCTTCAAGGTTCATCTCCATTCTCTTCCTCAACCTCAAAAATGCCTCCATAAAAGATGACCACTCGAAGATCCACCACCTCTGCCATCAAATCTGAGCCAAATCCACTTGCTTCAACACCATCACTAGCACCACAACCTCCTCCACCGACGATAATGATGGATTCAGAGCAGTTCAACTTATTGATGCAGTAGATTTGGGGCCTCACCGAAATGGTGTAGGCCATGCAGCAACCTCCAGTAATAGTTCGATTGAGAAAAACCCCCCATTCGAATGTCAAGAACTAGTTCCAGGGAGGCATACTTGGGTCAGTAGGCTCGATACTCCTAGAAAGAGGAAATAGAAGGCAAAAGATCTCTACTCGGATCATGATTCTTTTTCGGAGGAAATCTTCTCCATCTACAGCTGAAAATCTTCCAAGATCCATGATCGAGATGAACCCTCAATCAAAAACTTTGAAAAATGGATCGATGGATTGAAGAGCTCTGCCATGCTATCCCAACTAACCACGACAACATCTACATTGACCCTTCTTTCTTTTAGAGAATCATGCAGGAGTTGATCCCGCCGAACTTCAAGCTCTCCTAATTCAAGAGCTACGATAGGACCACTGATCCGATTGACTACCTGAAGACCTTTCGAACTATGATGCTGCTTCATGGTGCACCATACGCCATCTTGAGCTGAGTTTTTTCATCTACTCTGAAGGAAGCAGCGAAAAATTAGTATTCGATAATAAAATTGCGTAACATCTTCTTCTACAACCAAATGAGCCATCAGTTTGTGGCTCATTTTGTCAGTAGTCGACGTCCAAGATGAGGCTCAAACTCCTTCATCAACATCAAGTAGCAGGAAGGAGAGTCGATCCAAGCTTATATCAACCACTTCAATGCCGCTGCACTGGAGGTCTCAAATTTGGACCAGTTCATTGCCATGGCCACACTGAAGGATGACCTTCAAAAGAACGATCTGCTATTCTCCCTGAAGAAGAAGTATCCCCAAGACTTCGCTGATCTGCTAGCTTGGGCTGAAGGCTATGCCCGAGCTGAAGAAGCCTTCAAATTGAAGGACGAGGAAGCTATAAGAAAATGGCAGTTGGGGGGGTCAAGCAAGCCTATAGTTGAAGAGAAGCCGAATGAAGATCGACCGTGCTCTCAGACTTCCCCTAAGTGCAAGCAAGCCCGAACTCCTCCTCAAGCTTACCGTCAAAGAAGTCCTGATAAAAGGGCACGAACGGGCTCTTCCTCCAGAAGGTTCCACAACTACGCCCTCCTCAATACTCCAAAGACTCAAGTGCTGATGAAAATCAAGGAGCAATTATCGAGGTCGGAAAGAATGTACACTCATCCTGACAAGCACAATCCTAATAAGTATTGTCTATACCATCATGACCACGATCATGATACTAAAGAATGCATTCAGCTCCAAGATGAGATTGAAGAGCTCATCAGACGAGGCCAACTCGATTGATTCCTATGACATTGGCCTGAGATAAGAGAAGATTGATCGAGGACACTGCCACAACCAGAACCACCAAGGAGGGAGGAGCATCAAGGAGATTGGTCATTCCTTGACATCATCAATACCATCTCTAGGAGACTTCGGCAAGAGGAGGTCGGTGGATCTGAGCGACCGACTAAAAGGTAGAGAACTGAGGAGCCCATTACTTTCACTGAAGAAGATGCGCAAGGAATTCAGTTCACGCATAATGATGCGATTGTAATAACTTTAAATATAGCAGATTATGATGTATACTGTATTCTTGTGGATAATGAAATTTCGATCGATGTCTTATTTTATGATGCTTTCTCCAAAATATCCATACTTAATAATCGACTCAGACTAGTGAATTCTCCATTGGTCGATTTCATTAGTGATGTGGTGCTAGTTGAAGGTGTGATAAATTTAACTATGGCTGTAGGATGATATTCGAGGCAGTCTAGGGCATAAATGAATTTTTTGGTAGTAAGAGCTCCATCCGCTTACAACACAATTCTCGATCGACTTGGCCTAAATGCACTTCAGACAGTAGTGTCAATCTATTATTTAAAGATGAAGTTTTCAATAAGCTACAGGATTGGAGAGGTCAGAGGAGATCAAGCTTCAATGAGACATTGCTACTCAATTACCGTGCAAAGGGGTGAGCAGACTGACCCATGCCCGGTTGATGGGTTGGACATCCGAGACTATCTTATAGGAGAATGAGGAGAACCCATGGAAGACCTTATCTCAATCTCTTTGAATGATGGAAATAAGGATCACACAGTGTAGAACGGTTCCAATCTAAGAGAAGAGGTGCAAGAGCAACTCGTCAAATTCTTACGGAGAAATGTAGATATTTTTGCTTGGGTCCCACTGACATGCCAGGAATTGATGCCAAAGTTATGGAGCATCGACTGGTTGTTGATCCTAAATATCGATCAGTGAAAGAAAAGGAATGCAGCCATATCCTAGAGAGATAGAAGGCAATTGCAGAAGAAGTCGACAAGCTCCTCAAGGCCGAATTCATTCGAGAAGTCTTCTATCCGAACTAGGTTTTTAATATGGTCATTGTCAAGAAGGCAAATGGCAAGTGGAGGATGTGCATAGACTTCAAGAAATTGAACATGGCTTACTCTAAAGATAGCTACCTCTTGTCCAGAATTGATCAACTGATAGATGCAACCTCGGGCCATGAGCTTCTCACTTTCATGGATGCCTTCTCTGGATACAACCAAATCTGGATGGCACCAGAGGACGAAGAGAAAATTGCTTTTATTACTGACCGTGGTCTCTATTGTTACAGGATCATGTCTTTTGGGCTAAAAAATGTAGGAGCAACATACTAGCATCTAGTCAATAAGATCTTCAATGAGCAAATCGATCACAACATGGAAGTGTATGTAGATGACATGCTTGTCAAGAGCCGAGCTTCAACAAATCACATAGTTGATCTTAAGATGACCTTCAGTGCCCTACGAAGATACAAGATGAAATTGAATCTGACCATACGTGCCTTTGGTGTGACTATGGAAAAGTTCTTAGGGTTCATGGTGTCGAGGCATGGAATTGAGATAAATTCAGAGAAGATTCGGACCATTCAAGAGATGACTGCTCCAAAATCAGCACCTAATAGGAAAGGTGGCAGCCCTAAACCATTTCATCTTGAGGTCAGTCGAGCGGTGTATGTCTTTCTTCTGAGTTCTCAAATAGCCAAGAAACTTCTACTGGGATACTGAATGTTAGCAAGCATTCGAAGAACTCAAAACCTATCTCGACTCGCCTTTTTTATTGGCCAAGCCTGAACCTAGAGAAGGATTGTTTTTGTACTTGGCGGTCTCTCCAGCGGCCCTATGACAGTCCAAGTTAAGGAAGAGACAAGAGTACAGTGGCCAATCTACTACATAAGTCGAGTTTTGAGGGACACCGAGATCAGGTACACTAAGTTAGAAAAACTAACTTATGCTCTACTAATTATAGCCTGGAGACTCCAACCTTATTTTCAGGGGCATACCATAACTCTCTTCATCAATCAACCAATCAAGGTAGTTCTTCACCGCATGGATACCTATGGAAAAATCGCAAAATAGGCAATTGAACTTATAGAATTCAACATTAACTTTCGACCTCAGCCGTCAATCAAAACTCAAATACTAGCAAATTTCATAGTGGAATGCACTATTCCGGATGAGGTCGAGCTTGAATAGAATGAAGTTGGCATTCCATGGTTACAGTCGAGCTCCTCTAAAGAAAAGGTCGATCTCCTTGAAGGCTTCTAGGCCCTGTATATCGATGGCTCATCTAATGCTTCGGGCATTGATCTTGATGAATCCAAAGAGAGTCATCACTGAGTATGCTCTGCACTTTGAAATTTCTACAACAAACAATGGAACCAAATATGAAGCTCTGATAGTTGGATTAAGGATAGCCAAAAAACTAAAAGTAGACCAGATCCAAGTATACGGTGATTTCCAACTAATAGTCGGGCAAGTTAGTGGTAGTTATGAAGCTCAAGAGGAAAGTATGATAAAGTAACTCAAGAAAGTAAAGAATTTGACTCCAACCTTCAAAAGTTTTAGCAATCAATAGATTTTGAGAGTAGAAAATACCAGAGCCGACCTTCTTTCTAAATTGGCCACACTGGCTCTAGCCGAACTACCTAAGAAAGTCTTCTTCGAAGTCCTGAAAAGCTCGAGTTTGGAAGAACTATAATCTTTGATGCAGGTTAAGCATGAGCTAAGTTGGATTGATCCACTAATCACTTATCTCAAAGATGGAGTTCTACCTCATGACCCAAAAGAAGCTCAAAAATTAAGAAATCAGACCTCTCGATATGTTCTCTACGAAGGCAAGTTATACAAAAGATCGTATTCACTATCCCACTCTTAAAATATCTTCAACCTTCTGAAGCTAACTTTGCATTATGGGAAGTACATGAAGGAATCTACGAGAGTCATTTGGGAGCTCGATCCTTGTCTCACAAACTACTTCGATAGGATTACTATTGGCCGATGATGTACCATGATTCTATAGAGTATGTTAGAAAGTGTGACCGATGTCAAAGAAATGCAAATATTCAAAGATAATCAACATCTGAGCTTATTTTCCTGAGCGCCCCATGGCCATTTGCACAGTGGGGAATGGACATACTCGGGCCCTTTTCTATGGCATCTGGATAGCAAAAATTTCTCCTATTGGTAATTGATTACTACATGAAGTAGGTCGAAGCTGAACCCTTGGCAAAGATTATTGAAGCTAAAGTGCGGGACTTCGTCTAAAAGTTCATTGTTTGTAGGTTCGGCTTACCTCAGACCCTCATAATAGATAATGGATGATAGTTTGTTGGAGCAAAATTCGTCGAGTTTTATGAAGACTTGAATGTCTCTCATAATTTTACATTTGTGGATTATCCACAGACAAAAGATGAGGCCAAGGTAACTAATGGAGCCCTACTGCAAAAAATCAAAGCAAGACTTGAGAAGGCAAAAGAAACTTGGATAGATGAACTCCATCATGTACTTTGGGCATACCGAACTATCCAAAGATTGCCAACTGAAAAGATTCCATTCACCTTGGCCTTCAAAATGGAAGCTATCATCTCAATAGAGCGGAAACTTCCATCGGCACGAGTTGTGGCATTTAATGACCAGCAGAACTCACAAGATCTTAGGGCTAACCTCGACTTATTAGAAGAAAAAAAGAAAAAAGCTCGAGTTCGGATGGTGGCTTACAGGAAGAAAGTAGCTCGCTACTATAACTCAAGGGTCAGAGGCAAAGTATTCAAAGTGGAAGATCTGATACTTCGACGAGCAGCTATTTTGCAACCTTAGAATCAAGAAAAGCTCACTCCAAATTGGGAAGGCCCGTATGAAGTCAAGGAGCTCATCCAGCCTGAAACTTATTACTTGAAGGAGCTTAGAGGAACAACACTCCCATGATCCTAAAATTTGGAGAACTTGCGAATGTATTACCAATAATCTTATCTTAATAAAATTTCCTCCTTTCAATGTCTCTGTCTTTTGGTGCAAAATTATATAATAATAGGAAACAACTCAACCAAACTTTATTTTTAAACAAAGAAGAAGACCTCCGATTATTTAAGCCAAGAGAGGGGGAGAGGCCCTTTCAATGGCCTTTACGTATCCCTACAGCCCTATTAGGAATATGAGGAGAACCTCATTCTAATATGAGCAAAGTGAAGACCTTGTTAATCTAAGATGAGATGAGGAAAGAGGCTCTTTTAACGATCCTTACGTGCTCCTATGATCCTATTAGAAATAGAAGGAGAACCTTATCCTAACATGAGCAAAATGAAGATCTTGTTAATCTAAGATAAGATGATGAGAGAGGCCCTTTCAACGGTCCTTATGTGCCTCTACAGTCCTATTAGGAATAGGAGGAGAACCTCATCCTTAAAGAAAATAGTGTAGGATTTGCTATGCTACTTTCAAAAATGGCAATGATATAGTAAAAAATAATTAATCTAATTAATTATCTACTGATTATATTAGATTATTTAACCCTACACATTAGGATCTAAACATAATATGCATGCATACATCAATAGATCTGAAAATAAAACTATGTAATAAACTATTTACTACATCTACGTGTTTAGAACATAATACCTTTTCATAGGTAGTTGATCACCATAATTTGAGTCCACCACATAATGCTTTGGTATCACATCATAGTCGCACATGTGTCTGGCCTCTACGGTTGGTCCACATGGAGCTCTTGATCCCGATCAACCCTATTAAAGTGCTAGCTCCTCGTCGAAATCTTCGATGGCTGATCACGATCGATTTGATCGATCTATATTTTCTAATTTTTTAAATATTTTAGTAAATTAGAACATAAATATAGGAGGATGATGAAGATGTGTTTCAAATTTGGTGGCAATTTGATGCTCACAGCACTCAATCTCTCCATCCGAACCCAGATTCCCAAATCTAGGATTTCACTCGGCTCAAAAATCCTGACACACTAAAAATCCTATCACGCCCTCTCTGTGTTGAGTTTTTCTATGAAATAAGTTTTTATAAAAAGATAACTTTTATATATATAATTTCTATTTAGATCATATCTAAAAATAGGATATCCTTAGAGGTAAAAATCATAAGAGAAGAGAGGCATGAGGAAAAAGTAAAGTGCTATAGGATCCTATTCACCTTCACTTCAAGATTTTTCTTGGCTAGAACTAATGTCCAAATACTTTAAAATTTTTATCACATAATGCTAACCACTTCTCCTATACACAAAAAAATTCTAATAATTTATTGATATGAATACCATAAGAAAACTGCATGGAAAATGATAAGGGTTGAGTGGTTGAGAGGTTTTAACCACTCACTTGATTTCAAAAATCAAATGTGCCGCTTATCCATATCCAACACCCCCTCCCTTATGTTTAACATGTAGAAGGACTCTCCTTCTATGTGTGTACATTTTTATTTCTCCAAAAATGTTCGACAAACAGAAGAGAGGGCGTGGGAAGCAGAATGGAAAAGTCAAAAATGGTGGGCGCATGGAAGAATTTGAATTCAAACTTTATTTAACTTGGTCCTAATTGGTTTCAACCAAACCAATTAATCTAGACCCAATTAAACTAGATTAAATCCAACCAAATTAGACTTAGCCTAATTCAATAAAATTTTAATTAAATTAAAAATTAATTAGATTTACGTCCTGATCAAATTAGGGTCAAAACTCCCATAGCGATTAGGTCATCTCATGACCTGATCGGATCAAATCCAATCAAATCAAATTCAATCAAACTTGATTGAATCCTCATCACTCAATCAAATTAAGCTAATAAATAATCAAATTGCTAATTAATCCTTCAAAAATATATGAGTCCAAATTGAATGGGCTACTGGGCAAGAGAGTCCTATCAACATGAAACTCTTGAAGAGTCCTAAATCAGTGGGACTCTTGAACCCAGTGTACCAAACAAATCGAACTAATGATCATAGAGTTTTAAACTAGTAAAAATCTTGATCAGAGAGTCTCAAACGAGTAGGACTCAGAGTTTCAGTCCAATAGGACTCTTGGTCATAGAGTCCCAGTCCAGTGGGACTCTTGACCACAGTATCCTAGATTATCAGAACTCAAGATCAGAGAGTCCCAGATAAGTAGGACTCAGAGTCTCAGTCCAGTAGGACTCTTGGTCATAAAGTTTCAGTCTAGTGGGACTCTTGATCATAAAGTTTCAGACCAATGGGACTCTTGATCAGCCATCAGATCAGGTAGGAACTCCTAATGTGTGCGATCCCGTAGGTCCGAACCTAAGTCGGTAGCATAGAAATCAATTTCTATACTAATCAAAGTGACCATCTAGCAATGGTACCCAATATTCAGATAGGTCAAATAATTGCAATCATAATATTCAGAACCTACGTAAATATGGTTACCATATAATTCATCCCTATGACCTCTATGTAATACATGACTCAAGATTAGACTGTCAATCCTAGAAAATACATCCATATTGTATCTCAAAGTAATTAGTCCCGTAACTCCTCACTAAGACTATCCTGGCCAAGGTTTTGCTAAATTAAAATACAATTGAACACAGCTTCTGAAATCAGAAGTGGTCAATCCCATCTTGATAAACGCACCAACTCTATAAGTACTTGACTATAACCAGAAATCTTCCATCATTGAATTAGAAATTCAAATAGTCCGACACCAAAACATAGTGAGTTGCTTAAAAGTCATCATGGTGATCTCAGATCGGAGGAACATTTATATCCATATTTTATCGAAGCTAATCTTGACAGGAGAAAAGCCCCGGAGTTGGTCACGTTCAGTGCAGATGTACCCATACATCTCACTTGCATGCCATATCAGTGTCTCAACACTCCTTGATTATGAGAACAATCAACTTATATGGCACACAATGATCTATACTTGATAAACATTGTCGTCCTAAGTAACAATATATCATTTGTTCATAAACTATTTAAGAACTAAATTACAAATCCTCCTTCCAAATCTAGATAGTTCGAAGGACTTCATCACAATATAGGAGTTCATTAGAAGACAACAGAATTTATGATGAAAAATATCAAAATAATTTTTTTTAATTTATAATTCATATACAATTATAAATATATGGCCCAACCGTCAATAGATTGATGATTGGCTTCGGAACATATTTTGAACAATCTTTCACTTGAACTAAAGCCAGTCGGTGCAGTATCTAATACCTATCTTCGACTTAAAGTCGTCGAACTCCTTCACCATAATAGCTTTAGTGAATGGGTCAGTCAGATTCTTCTTTTCATCGATCTTCTGAAGGTCAACGTCACCTTGATCCACAATCTCTCGGATAAGATGGTAGCGGTGTAGAATATGCTTCATTTACTAGTGTGCCTTTGGTTCTTTTGCCTGAGCAATGGCTCCAGAGCTGTCGCAATAGAGCAGAACTGGATCATCAAGAAAGGGTGCTACTCCGAGCTTGGTGATGAATTTTCTTAGCCACACCACTTCTTTGGCAGCATCTGATGTAGTGACATACTCCACCTCACAAACTAAATCGACCATAGTGTGCTACTTGGAACTCTTCTAGCAGATGGCCTCACCATTAAGGATAAATATATATCCCGACATACTCTTACTATCATCATGATCAGACTGAAAACTGGAGTCTGTGAACTCCACAAGTTTTAAGTTCAATTCATCATATATAAGCCACTGATTTTTAGTATTTCTTAAATACTTCAGGATGGTTTTAACAACCTTCCAGTGATTCTTCCCTGTATTAGATTGGTATCTACTCACTACACCTAGTGAGTATGCCACATCTGATCGCGTACATGTCATGACGTACGTTATAGAACACACTATAGAAGTATATGGTATTCTATTCATACGCTCTCTATCTAGAGGTATTGTTGGACAATCCCTCTTTGAAAATGAAATTCCATGGCCTATTGATAGATAGCCTTTCTTAGAATTTTTCATGCTAAATCATTTCAGCATAGTGTCAATATACATGAACTGGGATAATCCAAGCAACCTTTTAGATCTATTTCTATAGATCTTCATCCCTAGGATGTAGAAAGCTTCTCCCAGATCTTTCATGGAGAACTGTGATGACAGTCAGATTTTTATTTCTTGTAATGTAGGGACATCATTTTCGATTAAGAGAATGTCATCCACATACAATACTAGGAATACTATTACTGGACCATTAGCCCATTTGTATATGCAGGGTTTCTCTTCATTCTTAATGAAGCCATACATTTTGATTATTCTATCAAATCGTATGTTCCAACTACGAGATACCTGCTTTAATCCATAAATGGACCTCTGAAGCTTACACACCTTAGACTCATCTATGAATGTGAAACCTTCAGGTTGTATTATATACACCTCTTCATCCAGCTCTCCATTCAAGAAAGCTATTTTTATATCCATCTGCTAGATTTTATAGTTCAAATAGGCAGCTATGACAAGCATTATTTGAATGGATTTGAGCATTACCATAGAAGAGAACGTCTCATCATAGTCAATACCATAACATTGACGATATCCCTTGGCAACCAGATGGGCTTTATAGGTCTCCATCTTTCCATCTGTGCCTCTTTTTCTCTTGAAGACCCACTTACACCTTATGGATTTTACCCCTTCGGGTGGGTCAACCAATGTCTATACATCGTTAATCTTCATGGATTCCATCTCGAATTTCATGGCCTCAAGCTATTTTTGAAAGTCAGATCTCTGCATTGCATCCATATAGGTGATTAGGTCCTGATCCTTCTCATCAAATTTGATAGGATCCCCATCCCAGATCAAAAAATCATAGTATCTATCCGATTGATGTGGTACTCTACCAGATCTCCTTAAGGATGCTTCTACAATGGGTTTTGGATCTGATCTAATCAGATGCAGCTTAGGTTCAATAACTTGTATCCATTCTTCCACCTATTGTACTTCATCAAGTTTGACCTTAGAGGCATTAATTCCTTCATCAAGAAACTCCTTTTCTAAAAAGACTATCTTAAGGCTGACAAACACTTTTTGCTCATCAGCAATGTAGAAGTAGTACCCTTTGATTTTTTTTGGATAATCTATAAAACTACACTGATCAAACCTAGGTTCAAGCTTGTCTGTCATCAAATGTTTGACGTAAGTAGGATACCCCCAAACCCTAAGGTGTGAAAGCATTGGCTTACGCCCTATCCATATTTCATATGGTGTTTTATTAATAGATTTATTTGAAACTCTATTTAGAATGTAACAAGCTGACTCGAGTGCATATCCCCATAGGAAGATCGACAAACCAGTAAACTCTATCATGGATCGAACCATATCCAATAGGGTCCGATTTCTTCTTTCAGACACACCATTATGTTGTGGTGTTCCAGGAGGGATCCATTGGAAGAGAATCCAATTCTTACTAAGATATGTCAGAAACTCATTAGAAAGGTATTCACCTCCTCAGTCAGATCAAAGAGTTTTAATACTCTTCCCAGTTTGCTTTTCTACCTCATTTCGAAATAGATTGAACATTTTAAATGACTCCGACTTATGCTTCATTAAATAGATATACCCATACCTCGATAGATCGTCTATGAAGGTTATGAAGTAGAAATATCCACCTCTGGTACTTAAGCTCATGGGTCCACATACATCCGAATGTACTCAACTCAAGAGTTCAGTGGCTCATTCACCTTTTTCAGTAAAAGATAACTTGGTCATCTTACCAAGAAGACAGAACTCATAGGTCGGAAGTGACTCACAATCACTAACCTCAAGAATTTTTTCTTGATCTAACCTATTAATTCTATTCTTGCTAATATGACCTAGCCTACAGTGCCAAAGATAGACATCAGACACATCACTAATTCTAGAATGTTTACTGGAGGATTATGAAGGAAAAATCCTGATTTTCCAAACCAAATTCGTTCAGATCTGATCAGATCAAGAGATATATTTCAATTTTTTTTTCTTTAATCTAGATCAGATTTGGAATGTTTTACATCTGATTCTTATTATTTTAATAATTAAAATAAATTTAGATAAATTAAATTAAATTTAATATACCTTGATGTAGGGTAATCCTATTACCCGTTGATGATCCTGTAAGCAGCGGAAGGTTCTGGATCTAGCCACGCAAGTGCCTGGCCTCTATCGGTATCCACTTAGGCTGGATTTGGAGATCCTCTTCTTCTCTATCATATCTCCAAAAATACGATCTAGATCTAATTTGGAGGATCTTCAAAATACCTTTCAAAGATCAGCAGTTATCCTTTGTAGCAGCACAGCCTTCTAGCTTTCTATCACCTTTTTCTCGTCTGGATTGCACCAACCAAGATCCCAAACTACTTTGGCCGTGGAGAGGAGAAAGAGAAGATGGGCTTGGCATGGAGGAGGAGGAGAGAACCAGCCTTGGGCCATGGGATTTTTCAATGCTCTTTGGGTTGGGCGTAGGGTCTTATTTATAGACTATGCGTGATCCAACTCCTCTTCTTCCCAACCAATCACAATCCTTTGTGAAATCAGATCTAAATTTGATTAGTGAGAATAGAGTCCCTTGGATTCCTTCTTAGATGGCACCTAAGACTAGTCAAACTTGGTTCTTAGGAGGAGTCTATTTGGAATCCAAAAAAAAGATGGAGTCCCTGTCCAACAGGGACTCCTGGGCACCTCCAGCTTGGGCATACGCCAAGGGTGGCGTGCACCCTCCTCCTTGCCAGGTTCTGGCAGAGAGATAAGCTCCACCAGCCCTCCAATAGGTGCATGACACATGGATAGAAGTCAAAGTGTCAATGGTCAATATTTGACCAGTCAAAGGTCAACTTTTGACCAAAGTCAAAGGACGAGAAATGGCAGATGACCAAAAATAGAAGGTATTATGTTACAAAATAAGACAACCCTTTTTTGATCTGAACAAGCTCTAGTTAGACCAAGTGAAGGCTTTTGATCGAGCACAAACTCCTTTGGCTCAGTCAGGATAACTATTTATGATAGTAAAAGAAGAACGTTATGTTCAATCGAGTGCTAGCACGATTTCCTTGAACCTAATTGAATCTCATTCAGATCAATTGAACTAGAATAGTTCAATTGATGATCACCAGATTCAAATCTTTATTTGTGTGACCCAGTTAGGTTCAGTTCTGTATGGTAATGGGATATGTCATGATCTCTATCATCGACATCATTGAAACTCCTTTCGATGGATCAGAACTCTTCTGATTCGAATAGCTAGAATGATCGATCATCTAAATCATTCTAATTGCTTCTAAAATCCACCAATGACACCTAGAAGTATATGGTGGCAACCCATTAGAGCTGAAGGCAAACCTCTTGGTGCAGCTACCTGTGTGATTAAGTTCTTCTATCTTGAGCTCTGATCAGATTAGGGTTCAGGTGAACTCGTCAAACCCTAGTTTATGTCATATGATGTAATCATTTGATTCAGGTTCAGTGTGAAAAGCTAAATAGAAACTCTTTCTATTATTTCACTCTATCATGGCCATGGGCTTCTGAACTTGATTCTCATGATCATCATAGGGCTGCTTCTCTACCACCGAGGTAGATAGATTCCATCTTGATGCAATCCAGTTCCTACAATGAAATGCTATAACCAACATACACCTTAGGGTTCCATATGGCTAGGAGATCGAGTAATGGTGTAGTCAAACTATAACACCATCAAGATGAACTGTCGATACACCTCGGGTCAAAGAACCAGACACACCACTGTAGCATTGAGTCAGTCATTGACGAGAAGGTAGACTTCCTAATGACTACTCGAGGTGGTCAGGCTCAGTGCCCTCATTCTCTAACGAGTATCTATACTCTCGCTCTGGTGTCTCCACACCGTAGACTCAAGACTCATCTATTAAAGAGAAGCAATTGTACACCAACCTTTCGGATCAATCACCATCCTTGTGATGATCCTATGGTCGGAAATATTTTATGAGTTAATAATGATTATTCATGTCTTAAATTTTCAACTCTTGAAAATATGAATTATCATTACCATTAACTCAAAGGATGTATCACAGATACTAAATACACATATGTGATAGAAAATAACCTATTTTATTGATTATAATCAAAATTATAATTTTGCCCCTAGAAGTGTATTACAAGTGTCAGCCAATTCTAGCTTCTAGGGCACATATATCTAACAATCTTTCACTTATCCTAAAGCCAATTTGCTACAAGTCTAAATTCCATCTTCTCAAGGTGGGCTTTGATCTTCTACTGGCCCAACAGCTTTGTAAGTGGGTCTGCCACATTATCTACAGAATCGACTCTCTTGACCTCGACGTAACCCATCTCGAGGTAATCGCGGATGAGATGGTATCGCCACTCAATGTGCTTGAATTTCTCGTGAGACCTCAGCTCCTTAGCAAGGGCTATGGCTTCATTGTTGTCGCAGTATAGAGGAATGACATCTTATGGCATTACTCCAATTTCTACAGCAAACTTCTTGTACCAAAATGCTTCCTTCGCAGCCTCTGATGCAGCGATATATTCTGCTTCCATTATGAAATCTGCTATCACGGTTTGCTTGAAACTCTTTCAGCTGACAGTACCATCATTACACACAAACAGACTCCCAGATGTTGACTTTCGATCATCTATATCAGACATGAAATCCGAGTCTGTGTATCCCTGGACTTGGAGTTCTCCATTATAAAAGACCAACATCATATCCTTAGTTCTTCTTAAGTACTTAAGGATACATTTCATAGGAGTCCAGTGTTGTTCACCTGGATTTGACTGATATCTACTTATGATGCTCACAACATGGGCTATATCAGGTCGTGTACATAGCATGGTATACATGAGGCTCCCTATTGCAGAAGCATAAGGAATCTTGCTCATGCATTCAATTTCCTCGGGTGTGCTAGGACACATCTTCTTGGAAAGATGAATACCATGTCTGAAGGGTATTAATCCCTTCTTAGAGTTTTCTATACTAAACCTCTTTAGGACTTTCTTTATGTACATCTTCTGTGAAAGTCCTAGCATCCTATTCGGTCTATCCCTATAGACCTTAATTCCTAGAATAAAGGATGCTTCACCTAGGTCTTTCATGGAGAATTCCTTGGACAATCATATTTTGACTGTCGTTAACATGGGAATATCATTTTCAATAAGGAGGATATCATCCATGTACAATACGAGAAAGACAACAGCACTCCCACTGACCTTTTTGAAGACACACAATTCCTCTTCATTTTTGACGAAACTAAATATTTTGATCACATCATTGAAATGAGTGTTCCAGCTCTGAGATGCTTGCTTAAGTCCATATATGAACCTTTGCAGCTTGCAAACCTTGTGATCAATATCATTGGATGTGAAACCTAGCGGCTGTTAGATATCTTCCTCAAGATATCCATTTAAGAATGTCATTTTTACGTCCATTTGCCATATTTCATAATCAAAATAGGCTGCAACGACAAGCAATATATGGATGGATTTTAGCATAGCCACTGGGGAAAAGGTATCCTGATAGTCAATGCCTTCGCGTTGACTATAACCTTTTGCCACTAGTCTAGCCTTGAATGTCTCCACATTTCCATCTGCACCAATCTTTCTCTTGAAGATCCATTTACGCCCAATAGGTACTATACCTTCTGGTGGATCTACCAAGGTCCAGACTTGGTTTGAGTGCATCGAGTCAATTTCTGACTGTATTGCCTTTAGCCATTTTTCGGAGTCGATATCTGATATCGGCTCATTGTAGGTTTTGGGATCATCATGATGAGCACCATTACCTACGAGGAATATTTTCTCTACCTCTGAAATAATACCTAAGTATCTTTTAGGAGGACGAAAAACTCTTTTCGATCTATGAGGTGGAGGAGGTAGTGTTCTTATTGGCTCAACCTGATTTGGTTTCAATTGGTCCTTGGCTCATTGTACTTATGAGACTTTCTCATTAAGCTTAATCTACTTTCCAATGCTGCTATCTTGAATAAACTATTTTTCAAGAAAGACGGCATGTCGACTCATAATCACATTGTGGTCTTTTGGAATATAGAAATAGTATCCTAATGACTCTTTAGGATATCCTATGAATCGAGCTCTGAAGGACCTAAACTCTAACTTATCTGCTTGTTGTCTTTTGACATGAGCCGAAACCCCAAATTCTGAGATGACTCAGACTTGGTTTCTTATCGTGCCATATCTCATACGGTATGGTAGGAACGGTTTTAGAGAAAACCCTATTTAGTAGATAAATTGAAGTTAACAATGAGTATCCCAAAGAAAATCAGGGAGGTCTGTGAAGCTCATCATGGATCGGACCATATCCAATAGAGTCCAATTTCTCCATTCTAAAACCCCGTTAAGTTAAGATGTTCCTGGTGGAGTCTATTGAGAGACTATGCCATTTTTCTTGAGATTGTCTAGGAATTTTAGGCTAAGGTATTCACCTCCTCGATCTGATCGAAGAATCTTAATGGGTTTTTTAGTTTATTTTTCTACTTCATGTCTGAATTCTTTGAACTTTTCAAAGGCTTCAGACTTGTATCTCATAAGATATACATACTCATACCTAGATAGATCATCAATAAAGATAATGAAGTAGACAAAATTGCCTCTAGCCGGCACATCAAATGGGCCACATACATCAGTATGTACTAGGGCAAGGAGATCTATGGCCCTTTCCCCGTGTCCTACAAAAGGAAGTTTAGTCATTTTGCCTTGAAGACAAGATTCATAAGTTGGATATGACTCAGAAGTCAATGGACTCAATAGCCCATTTTTTTCCAATTTGTTGATCCTATCTTCTGCTATATGACCTAATCTCAGGTGCCATAGATACCTGTCATTTAGACTATCCCTAGGTCATTTGGCATTCACATTTTGCTTGATAGTTAGAATAGATACATCAATATGTAGCTGATAAAGATCGTTAATAAGGAAACCATTTGCAATTTTATTTCTTTCATAAAGAATGCTACAATGGTCCTTAAAGAAGGTAATTACATAGCCTTCTAGTGCTAAGCATGAAACAGAAATCAAATTCCTGCTAGCTGCAGGCACATAATTACAGTCTTTCAAAACTAAGTCTAAACCAGATGGTAATCGAAGAGGGTATGTTCCCATGGCTACTGTAGCAACTCTTGCTTCATTTTCGATGCGTAGGATCATATCTCCATCCCTCAACCTCCTGCTATCCTCAAGACCCTACATGGAAGTGCACAGATGAGCACTAGAACCAAAGTCAAGCACCCAACTGGATGCAAAAGAAACCATAAGGTTAGACTCAATAATAAGCATACCTCCAAAAGAACCTTTCTTCTTGTTCTTCAGGCTGGCCAGGTAAGTAGGGCAGTTCTGCTTCCAATGGCTGTCGCTGTTGCAATGGAAATACTTTCCTTTGACATCAGCCTTCTTCTTCTTTGCTCCTTCCATCTTCTGTCTTTTCGCAGACTTCTTTTTCTTTTCAGAAGACTTTTTTTTGGAAGAAGTCCATTCCATAGCAAGAACTGAGCCTTTAGAATCTTTCATAGAAAGCTCAGCGGTGACCAACATGTTCATTAATTCGGCCAAGAAATTTTGATGTTTATGCATGTGGTAATTCATAATGAATTGCTCATATGCATCAGTTAAGGATTGCAAAATAACATCATTCTGCAGATCCAAGTCTAACTTCACATCGAACTTCTCAAGCTCTTCCAAGTCCTTGATCATTATCAGACAGTGATCTTGGACTGACTGCCCATCATGCTTCTTAGCCTTAAACAGTCGTTTCGTGACTTGATACTTGGCTGTGCGACTCTGTTCACCAAACATCTCTTACAAGTGAGCTAACATTTGATAAGCAATCCCGATATCTTCATGTTGGTGCTGGAGCTCATCAGACATTGAGCCCAACATGTAATATTTGGCCTTATTATCTTTGTCTATCCATTTTTTCAGAGACGCTCTCTGTTCAGTGGATAGACGGGCTGGTAAGATAGGAGGGTCCTAGTCTAATACATGGGTTAACTTTTCAAAATCCAAAACTATTTTATAGTTCCTGAGCCAATCTTTATAATTGGGTTCGGTCAGTCTATGTGTGTCCAAGATACGTGCCAATGGGTTGGAGGGAGATATTTTTCTGTAGAGAGTCAAAGATTCTAGTTAGATACTGTAATTATGACTTGACCAATTTATTTAAGGATTTTATTTTTAAACAAATTAGCTCCTACTATTTTCTTAGATCCCTACACTTCCTCTGTAGGGATGCAAAAATCTCCATGATTAATGATTTCTAGAGGATGGTGCGGTCTCACCAACTAACTCATCATCTCACCTAACAGTTATTGGTGATGGGTTAGCCAATGAGTGCACAACTCTTGTTCAATGATTCTCTAATCATGGTGCACCCAAACTTGGTCTCTAATTCATGAATCTCACCGTATCCAAAATATTGATCCACTCCTTAGTTAAGTCAGATCCACCATTTGCACAGACTGGATTTCTAATTGAGTCTCTCACCGTATCTGAAATATTGAGCCCATCCTCCAGCCCATAGCATCCAATGCCTAATAGACAGGGTTGCATCTTTTTGGTGCAACTAAGCCACTGTATTCAGTCGAGAACAATCAACCCCAGGAAGGGTCCGCACATCTACAATGGTGGAAGACCTCAGACTTAATCTTTTCTTAGGGAGAATTGATTTAGGTCTCATTAAACTAAACTTATCATAGTCATAACAATTATGACTAACCTAGTGGCATGGATTAGCTTGGATTATTGACCACCTCAAATCAGAACTGTGTCAACAGATATGGCTAGGTAAGTAAGACCGATGGAAGGGATATGCCATTAACTTGTACAAGAATGCATTCAGATCGAGTAGCTCCCAATTAAAAACCAGTCGATCGTATGTGCCAAACTTACCTTAGACATCAAATTGTTGAGTCAGAATGAATTGGGTTAGCCTATAATCCAGACTCTAACCTCTGAGCCTAATTAGGTCTTGCTTGATCGTGACTCGATCTTGACCCAGACTTAATCTAATTAGGCTGGTCAATTTAAGCATTGTTGATCACATCTAACCAACTCTTGATTCTGTTTGATCAACTGCTTAGACCTAATTGAGCTACCCAAGCTCAAACCCAGTATTATAAATATGTCTTAGATCTAAATTCTTAATTTTAGACCTAATTGATATTTTATAATCTTAATTTTTAATTAAGTAGGGTTCATAAACAAAATATGCACAATAAATCCTAGGGTTTTGCAGAAAGTAAGTTTTGGATTTCTGATTAAGGACGAATGTGCAGCACCCCTACACATCATAAGACTACCCCATCGGATGGCAGGAGAGGGCCTTTAAACCCTTCTTCATTCTTATGACCGGACGGCTAAGAGGAATGCCTTAATCAGGAACATGCAATACTACAAAATAGTTTTAGATCTATATCATATATCTCATATACGAATTAGATCTAATCATGGCATATTTTGCATACATCTCATGTATCAAATCATGCATATTTTCAGATCTAAATTATCTCATAATAATTTAAAAAATTAGATTTAAATTGATCTCATCAAAATAAACTCTAATCTAGACAACTATGTAGAACTATTCTACAACTAGTCTAGACATGCATCAATCATTTCTCATATGATGTTAAAATTAAATAATTTTTATTTACTATTTTAGATGTTATTATAATAATTATAATATCAAAAAATAGTAAATAAATATATCTAAAATATGATTTAATCAATTAAATTGAAAACATGCAAGACTATTCTATAGAACTATTCTATTTTATAACTAGCCATGCATATTTCTTGATCTTAGATCCAAATCATTTAATTTTAATTTCTCTGATTTCAGATCTAATCACATCTCATATGACATCTAAGATCACTTATTTTTTAATTAAAATAAATTTAAAATTAAATCTAAATACTTTAGAACCTTGGCTCTGATACTAGTTGAAGGAAAAATCCTGATTTCCTGGACTAGATACGTTTAGATCTGATCGGATTAAGAGATATATTTTAAAATTTTTTTTCTTTAATCTAGATTAGATATAGAATATTTTAGATCTAATTTTTATTATTTTAATAATTAAAATAAATTAAAATAAATTAAATCAAATTTAATATATCTTGACGTAGGATAATCCTATTACCCGTTGATGATCCTGTAAGCAGCAGAAGGTTCTGGATCTAGCCACACAAGTGCCTGACCTCTACCGGTATCCACTCATGCTAGATCTAGAGATTCTCTTCTTCTCTATCACATCTCTAAAATCAGATCTGGATCTAATTTGGAGGATCTTCAAAATACCTTTCGAAGATCAGCAGTTGTCCTTTGCAGCAGCACAGCCTTCTAGCTTTCTGTCATTTTTCTCTCATCTGGATTGCACCAACCAAGATCCCAAACTACTTTGGGAATGGAGAGGAGAGGGAGAAGATGGGCTTGGCATGGAGGAGGAGGAGAGAACCAACCTTGGGGCATGGGATTTTTCAATGCTCTTTGGGTTGGGTGTAGGGTCTTATTTATAGACTATGCATGATCCAACTCCTCTTCTTCCCAACCAATCACAATCCTTTGTGAAATCAGATCTAAATCTGATTAATGGGAATAGAGTTCCTTGGATTTCTCCTTAGATGGTGCCTAAGACTAGTCAAACTTGGTTCTTAGGAGGAGTCTATTTGGAATCTAAAAAGAAGATGGAGTCCCTATCCAATAGGGACTCCTGGGCACCTCCAGCTTGGGCACACGCCAAGGGTGGCGTGTGCCCTCCTCCTTGCCAGGTTCTAGCAGGGGGACAAGCCCCACCAGCCCTCCAATCGGTGCGTGATATGTGGATAGAAGTCAAAGTGTCAATGGTCAATATTTGACCAGTCAAAGATTAACTTTTGACCAAAGTCAAAGGATGAGAAATGGCAGGTGACCAAAAATGGTAGGTATTGTCTTACAAAATAAGACAACCCTTTTTTGATCTGGACAAGCTCCAGTCAAACCAAGTGAAGGCCTCTGATCGAGCACAAACTCCTTTGGCTCAGTCAGGACAACTATTTATGATAGTAAAACAAGAACGTTAGGTTCAATCGAGTGCTAGCACGATTTCCTTGAACCTAATTAAATCTCATTCAGATCAATTAAGTTGGATCAGTTCAATTGATGATCACCAGATTCAAACCCTTATTTCTGTGACCCACTTAGGTTCAATTCTGTATGGTAATAGGATATATCATGATCTCCATCATCGACATCATCGAAACTTCTTTCGATGGATCAAAACTCTTTTGATTCGAACAGCTAGAATGATCAATCATCTAAATCATTCTAATTGCTTCCAAAATCTACTAGTGACACCTAGCAGTATATGGTGGCAATCCATCAAAGCTGAATGCAAACCTCTTGGTGTAGCTATCTGTGTGATTAAGTTTTTCTATCTTGAGCCCCGATCAGATTAGGGTTAAGGTAAACTCGTCAAACCCTAGTTTCTATCATATGATGTAATCATTTGATTCAGGTCCAATGTGAAAAGCTAAATAGAAACTCTTTCTATTATTTCACTCTACCATGGCCATGGGCTTCTGGACTTAATTCTCATGATCATCATAGGGCTGCTCCTCTACCACCGAGGTAGATAGATTTCATCTTGATGCAATCCAATTCCTACAATGAACATGTTATAGCCAATATACACCTTAGGATTCCATATGGCTAGGAGACCGAGTAATGGTGTAGTCAAAAAATAACACCCTCAAGTGAACTACCGATACACCTCAGGTCAAAGAATCAGACACACTACTGCAGCATCGAGTCAGTCATTGATGAGAAGGTAGACTTCCTAATGACTACTCAAGGTGGTCACGCTCAGTACCCTCGTTCTCTAATGAGTATCTGTACTCTCGCTCTGATGTCTCTACACCATAGACTCAAGACTCATCTACTAAAGAGAAGCGATTGTACACCAACCTTCCAGATTAATCACCATCCTTATGATGATCCTATGATCGGAAGCATTTTATGAGTTAATAATGATTATTCATGTCTTAAATTTTTAACTCTTGAAAATATGAATTATCATTACATTAATTCAAAGAATGTATCACAGACACTAAATACACATATGTGATAGAAAATAATCTATTTTATTGATTATAGTCAAAATTATAATTTTACCCCTAGAAGTGTATTACAAGTGTCAGCCAATTCTGGCTTCCAGGGCACATATATCTAATAGATTGAACAACATTAACAGGCATAGAAAGTAAATAAGTTTTGTTATTCAATTGTCTAATCAAAATTCTAACACCATTCAAAATGATATTATAAAATTTTTTTTATTGATATTTAAAATCATTCATGGCCAAAAAGCCTACAAAAATGACATTCAATAAGAAAGTTAGACAATAATGACATTCATTAAAAATAACTTTATTTGAATTGATTACAAGGTTTATGATTTTTAAAGCTAGAATTAGAACTTGTCTTCCATCTTTAACGTTCAGAAATCTCTCGCCTTGATCAAATCTCCTACAGACTTGCAAGCCCTATATAGAATTACAAATATGATAAGAGCTTCTAGTATCTAATATCCAGATAATAGAATCAAATAAGAAAAAATTATAAAATATTATCATATAATTACCTTGCCCAGCAACCACTTGCTTCTTCCTCGATCTGATCGAATCCAGGGAGGCAATGTACAGAGGATGGTTTCTCTTCTAGTGCTCATTCTTCTTGCAGAAAAAGCACTCTACCTAGCTTTAGTCGGGCTTGCACTTCTTGATCTGATCCCGTGCAATCATCCCAGCATGCAACCGCACCTTCTTATTTTTCTTTTTCTTGTTCTTCTTTCTTTTCTTAAAGGATCGACAATCAGAAGAAGACCCTCCCACTACATTCACTATCTCCTTATGGAGTTGGTGATCCTTCTTAAAGTTCTGCAGCAACCCTAATAAGCCATGGTAGTTCATTGCAGGCTTTATCATTCTAAAATGAGTTAGGAAGGAGAGGAAGGACTTGGGTAAAGAATTAAGGATCGCATCCTTATCGAACTGCTCGTGCAGAAAAAAGCCCAACTTGCTAAGGTGCTCAATCATCTCGATTATGTACAATACATGATTGATGACTGTGGCCTCGTCCCTCATTCAAGCATTGAAAATGGCATAACTTGTTTTGTGCCTTTCAATATCGTCCGACGTGCCAAAAGAGTCGTTCAATATTTGAAACATCTCTTGTGGCTGGGCATTTTCAAACCTACAGCTGAACTCGTCATTCATTGCCTCTAGTATTATACATTGAATAGTGGTGCGGTAATTGAGTCACTTTAGATAAGTATCTCAAACCGCTCTCCTAGCATTCGGGATTGGCTCCTCAAGTGCTCAATCTGTTATCACATAAAGGATCCACTCATGCTCTCGGACGATTTTCAACTTACGATACCAGCTATCATAGTTGGGTCCCATTAATTTGTCATGATCTAACAATGATCGGAATGATAGGTTAGTGGCCATGTCTACATAAAAAAAAAAACCAAACCTAATTAGTATATGAATTATTAATCCTAAAGACTTGAACTTCAGTCTAAAGGTTCTTCCACTATTTTATATGAATTGATATCCTCTACCTTCAATTTGAGGAATTACTCTAATTTCTTAGTGAATACTAGAATCCACATAAACTACACATGAGCCCAACTTTGGTTGGTCAACCCATGTACACCTATGGGTAGATTCAAAATCAATTATTTCTCTAAACAACTTCTAGTAACATTGATTTTGCCCTATAGACCTAATCAGTAGGCTTTGGCCTTCACTAAAAATGATTCAATTAGGTCCAACCATTAACATGATCATATTTGGTCTTATCTAACCAATAAATATTCAGGCCCAACTTTAATCGACCAACCTAACCACCATCAGAAAGACTTAACCAAATTATCATTTTATGAATAATAATTTCATTAGTCAATAATCACCAGGCCTTTGGGCCTCCAATGATCATTATACTAATGAACCCATTATGACTCAACTTAATGTGAGGCTATGATTTAGTTATCTATATAACTATTTCATTTTTAAGGATCTAATAATTTTAAAAAATTTAGTTGACCAATTTAAGAAAATTTAGTGAGCCAATTTCAATCCTCCCACTGACTTCACCAAGTCAGAAAAGAATCTAATCTAAGCTGGCATTAGGAGTACCTAAATCAGTCAGACTAATTTACCTAACAAACATAGATGAGCCCGAATCACCAAGTGATCTAATCAAAATTTAACTCACCAGGATGGCTAGGTAAGCGAGATCAGTGGAAGGGATATGTCATTAACTCGTCAAAGACCGAATCAGTGCGAGTAGCTCCCAAGTAAAAACCACTGGTCAAACTTTCAAATTTACCTTAGACACCATCCAATTCATTAGTTTTAATTTGATCAATCTAGTAATTTTGGATTCGACCGCATAGCCTTGAATCAAGTCCATTTAGTCCTTGTTAAAGGCATGGACTTGACCAACTACAACTATTGTAATTGAGTCTATAGAGTTCTTGACCTAATCTAAATTAATATTTAATTAGATTTGATCAATTACTCTAAATTAGTCTACCTTTTAACTAACCTTAGGTCTAACCCAATTTATGGACCTAATTCAGCTAACCCAATAATCCATAAGTTTATGATTAATGACTTGGAGTCTTAATTCATAATTCTAGATACTAAATCATTATACTTAATTTTTAATTAAGTTTATGGACTGAGGGTTAGGGTTCGGCATTTCAAAAATATTTTTTTTAATTTTGAAAGGTTCTTTACAACTTAGCATTGTTCACTAATTGAGTCGACTCATTTCAAAATTAAATCATCTCAATTCACAAACAACACTAGTTATAGGGTTTAATCTGAAACTATATACACTACATAATCATGAAATCATGAATCAAACTTTATCTAATTATGCATTCATGATCATAAATTATATTAAAGCCTAATATAATTAAATTATAAAAATATTAGATCAAATCTAGTAATTTTATGATTAACGATATCGATCAGCAACATACCAGGATAACCTTTTTACTGTAGGAGGTAAACCCTATAACAGGACAACTTACAGTCTGTGTGATCTAGATTTTAGTTTTTTAGATCTAATTACTCTAATTATTAGATCAATATTTAGATCAAATCTAAATTATTAATTTAAATATGTAAGTGTTAGATATATGTGCCCTAGAAGTCAGAATTGGCTGACACTTGTAATACACTTCTAGGGGCAAAATTGTAATTTTGACTATAATTAATGAAATGGGTTATTTTCTATCACACCTGTATATTTAGTGTCTGTGATACATCCTTTGAGTTAATGGTAATGATAATTCATATTTTCAAGAGTTGAAAATTTAAGACATGAATAATCATTATTAACTCATAAACAGCTCCTGACCATAGGATCATCACGAGGATGGTGATTGATCCGGAAGGTTGGTGTACGATCGCTTCTCTTTAGTAGATGAGTCTTGAGTCTACGGTGTGGAGACACCGGAGCGAGAGTACAGATACTCGTTAGAGAACGAGGGCACTGAGCGTGACCACCTCGAGTAGTCATTAGGAAGTCTACCTTCTCGTCAATGACTTGACTCGATGCTGCAGTAGTGTGTCTGGTTCTTTGACCTGAGATGCATCGGCAGTTCACCTTGAGGGTGTTATAGTTTGACTACACCATTACTCGGTCTCCTAGCCATATGGAACCCTGAGGTGTATGTTGGCTATAGCATGTTCATTGTAGGAACTGGATTGCATCAAGATGGAATCTATCTACCTCGGTGGTAGAGGAGTAGCCCTATGATGATCATGAGAATCAAGTCCAGAAATCCATGGCCATGGTAGAGTGAAATAATAGAAAGAGTTTCTATTTAGATTTTCACATTGGACTCGAATCGAATGATTACATCATATGACAGAGACTAGGGTTTGACGAGTTCACCTTAACCCTAATCTGATCGGGGCTCAAGATAGAAGAACTGAATCACACAGGTAGCTGCACCAAGAGGTTCGCATTCAGCTCTGATGGGTTGCCACCATATACTGCTAGGTGTCACTGGTGGATTTTGGGAGCAATTAGAATGATTTAGATGATCGATCATTCTAGCTGTTCGAATCAGAAGAGTTCTGATCCATCGAAAGGAGTTTCGATGATGTCTATGATAGAGATCATGACATATCCCATTACCATACAGAACTGAACCTAACTGGGTCACACAAACAAGGGTTTGAATCTGGTGATCATCAATTGAACTGATCTAGTTCAATTGATCTGAATGAGATTCAATTAGGTTCAAGGAAATCGTGCTAGCACTCGATTGAACCTAACGTTCTTCTTTTACTATCATAAATAAGTTGTCCTGACTGAGCCAAAGGAGTTTGTGCTCAATCAGAGGCCTTCATATGGTCTGACTGGAGGTTGTCCAAGTCAGAATAGGTTGTCTTATTTGTAAGACATTACCTGCCATTTTTGGTCACCTGCCATTTCTTGTTCTTTGACTTTGGTCAAAAGTCTACCTTTGACTGGTCAAACGTTGACCATTGACCTTTGACTTTTGACCACATGTCATGCACCTATTGGAGAGCTGGTGGGGGCCTGTCCCCCTGCCAGAACCTGGCAAGGAGAAGGGCGCACGCCAAGGGTGGCGTGAGCCCAAGTAGGAGGCGCCTAGGAGTCCTTGTTGGACAAGGACTCCATCTCCTTTTTGGATTCCAATTAGAGTTCTTCTAAGAATCCAACTTTGACTGGTCTTAGGCACCCTCTAAGGAGGAATCCAGGGGTCTCTATTCCAACCAATCAGATTTAGATCTGATTTCACAAAGGGTTGTGATTGGTTGAGAGGAAGAGGAGTTGGATCACAAGAGGTCTATAAATAAGACCCTGCGCCCAACCCTAATTCTAAGTGAATGCAATTAGACCCCACGCCCCAAGGCTGCCTCTCCCCTCCTTCTCCATGCCATAGTCTCTTCTCCCCTTGCTCTCCACGTCCAAAAGTGTTTTGGATTTAGGTTGGTGCGATTCAGATCAAGGAAAGGCGATCAAAAGCAAGAAGGCTGCGCTGCTGCAAAAGGACGACTGCAGATCTTCAAAAGAGTTTTGAAGATCCTCCAGATCAGATCCAGATCTGATTTTTGGAGGTGTGATAGAGAAGAAGAGGATCTCCAGATCCAACCTGAGTGGATACCGGTAGAGGCCAGGCGCTTGCGTGGCTAAGATCCAGAACCTTCCGCTGCAATCAGGATCATCTACAGGGTAATAGGATTACCCAAATCAGGTAAATTAAATTTGATTTAATTTATCTTATTTTATTTTATTTATTAAAATAATAAGAATTAGATCTAAAATATATCAAGATCTGATTGAGATCAAGAGAAAATTTTTGAAATATATCTCTTGATCTAATCAGATCTGGACGAACCTGGATCCGGGAAATCAGGATTTCCCTTCAACTGGTATCAGAGCCATGGTTCTAAATTATTTAGATCTGATTTTAATTTTATTTTAATTAGAAAATAAAGTGATTTCAGATGTCACATGAGATGTGATCAGATCTGAAATCAGAAAAATTAAAATTAAATGATTTGGATCTAAGAACATGAAGATATGCATGACTAGTTCTAGAATAGAATAGTTCTATAGAATAGTTTTGCATGTCTTTGATTTAATCTGATTAAATCATATTTTAGATCTTCTTATTTACTATTTTCTGATATTATAAGTGTTATAATAACATCTGATAAACAGCAAATAAAAATTATTTAATTTTAAATATCATATGAGATATGATAGATGCATGACTAGACTAGTTGTAGAATAGTTCTACATAATTGTCTAGATTAGAATTTATTTTGATTAGATCAATTTAAATCTAATTTTTTAGATTATTATGTGATAATTTAGATCTGAAAATATGCATGATTATGATACATGAGATGTATGCAAAATATGCCATGATTAGATCTAATTTGTATATGAGATATATGATATAGATCTATAACAGTTTTGTAGATTTACATGTTCCTGATTAAGGCGTTCCTCTTGGCCGTCCGGTCATAAGAATGAAGAAGGGTTTAAAGGCCCTCTCTTCCCATTCGATGGGGTGTTCTTATGACGTGTAGGGGTGCTGCGTGTTCGTCCTTAATCAGAAACCCAAAACTTACTTTCTGCAAAACCCTAGATCCTGAAACCCTAGGATTTATTGTGCATATTTTGTTTATGAACCCAACTTAATTAAGAATTAAGTTTATGGAATATTAATTAGGTCTAAAATTGAGAATTTCAGATCTAAGACATATTCATAATACTGGGTTCGGGCTTGGGTAGCTCAATTAGGTCTAAGCGGTTGATCAAACCGAATCAAGAGTTGGTTAGATGGGATCAACAATGCTTAAATTGACCAGCCTAATAGGATTAAGTCTGGGTCAAGATCGAGTCACGATCAAGCAAGACCTAATTAGGCTCAGAGGTTAGAGTCTGGATTGTAGGCTAACCCAATTGGTTCTGACTCAATAATTTGGTGTCTAAGGTAAGTTTGGCATAGACGACCGACTGGTTTTTAATTGGAAGCTACTCGACCTGAATGCGTTCTTGTGCGAGTTAACGGCATATTCCTTCCACCGGTCTCACTTACCTGGCCATATCTGTTGACACAGTTCTGATCTGAGGTGGTCAATAATCCGAGCTGACCCATGCCACTAGGTTAGTCATAATTGTTATGACTAAGCCAAGTCTAGTTTAATGAGACCTGAATCAATTCTCCCTAAGAAAAGATTAAGTCTGAGGTCTTCCACCATTGTAGACGTGCGGGCCCTTCCCGGGGTTGATTGTTCTCGGCTGGATACAGTGGCTCAGTTGCACCAGGAAGACGCAACCATGTCTATTAGGCATTGGATGCTATGGGCTGGAGGATGAGTTGGGCTCAATATTTCGGATACGGTGAGAGACCCAATTAGGAACCCAGTCTATGCAAATGGTGGGTCTGACTTAACTAAGGAGTGGATCAATATTCCGGATACGGTGAGATTCATGAATTAGAGACCAAGTTTGGGTGCACCATGATTAGAGAATCATTGAACAAGAGTTGTTCACTCATTGGCTAACCCATCACCAATAACTGTTAGGTGAGGTGATGAGTCAGTTGGTGAGACCGCACCACCCACTAGAAATCATCAATCGCGGAGATTTTCGCATCTCTACAGAGGGAGTGTAGGGATCCGAGAAAATAGTGGGAGCTAATTTGTTTAAAAATAAAATTTCCTAAATAAATTGGTCAAGTCAAAATTACAGTATCTAACTAGAATCTTTGACTCTCTACAGAAAAATGTCTGCGTCCAACCCACTGGCACGTATCCTAGACACACATAGACTGACTGGACCCAATTATAAAGATTGGCTCAGGAACTACAAAATTATTTTGGGTTCCGAGAAGTTAACCCATGTTTTGGACCAGGACCCTCCCACATTACCAGCCCGTCCATCTGTTGAACAGAGAGCGTCTCTGGAAAAATGGATTGACGAAGACAATAAGGCCAGATACTACATGTTGGGCTCGATGTCTGATGAGCTCCAGCGCCAACATGAAGATATCGGGACTGCTCGCCAAATGTTGGCTCACCTGCAGGAGATGTTTGGTGAACAGAGTCGCGCAGCCAAATATCAAGTCACAAAATGACTTTTTTAAGGCTAAGATGCGTGATGGGCAGTCAGTCCAAGATCACTGTCTGACAATGATCAAGGACATGGAAGAGCTTGAGAAGCTCGGTGTGAAGTTGGACTTGGACTTGCAGAATGATATTATTCTGCAATCCTTGACTGATGCATATGGGCAATTCATCATGAATTACCACATGCATAAACTTCAAAATTCCTTGGCCGAGTTGATGAATATGCTGGTTACCGCTGAGCTTTCTATGAAAGGTTCTAAAGGCTCAGTTCTTGCTATGGAACGGACTTCTTCCAAAAGAAAGTCTTATGGAAAGAAAAAGAAGTCTGTGAAAAAGCAAAAGGTAGAAGGATCAAAGAAGAAGAAGGCAGAATCGAAGAAAAAGGCCGATGGCAAAGGAAAGTATTTCCATTGCAACAGCGACGGCCATTGGAAGCGGAACTGCCCTACTTACCTGGCCACCCTGAAGAACAAGAAGGAAGGTCCTTCTGGAGGTATGCTCGTTATTGAGTCTAACCTTACGGTTTCTTCTGCATCCAGTTGGGTGCTTGACTCTGGTTCTAGTGCTCATCTGTGCACTTTCTATGCAGGGTCTTGAGGATAGCAGGAGGCTGAGGGATGGAGACATGATCCTACGCGTCGGTAATGGAGCAAGAGTTACTGCAGTAGCCGTGGGAACATACCCTCTTCGATTACCATCTGGTTTAGACTTAGTTTTAAAAGACTGTTATTATGTGCCTGCAGCTAGCAGGAATTTGATTTCTGTTTCATGCTTAGCACAAGAAGGTTATGTGATCACCTTCTTTAAGGACCATTGTAACATTCTTTATGAAAGAAATAAAATTGCAAATGGTTTCCTTGTTAATGGTCTTTATCAGTTGCATATTGATGTACCTGTTTTAACTATCGAGCAAAACGTGAATGCCAAACGACCTAGGGATAGTCCAAACGACAGATATCTATGGCACCTGAGATTAGGTCATATAGCAGAAGATAGGATTAACAAATTGGAGAAAAATGGGCTATTGAGTCCATTGACTTTTGAGTCATATCCAACTTGTGAATCTTGTCTTCAAGGCAAAATGACTAAACTCCCTTTTGTTGGACATGGGAGAGGGCCACAGATCTCCTTGCCCTAGTACATACTGATGTGTGCGGCCCATTTGATGTGCCGGCTAGAAGGCAATTTTGTCTACTTCATTACCTTTACCGATGATCTGTCTAGGTATGGGTATGTGTATCTTATGAGAACATAAGTCTTGAAGCCTTTTGAAAAGTTCAAAGAATTCAGACATGAAAGTAGAAAAACAAACTGGAAAAACCCATTAAAGTTCTTCGATCAGATCGAGGAGGTGAATACCTTAGCCGGAAATTCCTAGACTATCTTAAGGATAATGGCATAGTCTCTCAATGGACTCCACCAGGAAATACCTCAACTCAACGGAGTTTCAGAATAGAGAAATCAGACTCTATTGGATATGGTCCAATCCATGATGAGCTTCACAGACCTTCCTGATTTTCTTTGGGGACATTCATTATTAACTTCAATTTATCTACTGAATAGGGTTCCCTCTAAAACCGTTCCTACCACACCGTATGAGATATGGCACGGTAAGAAACCAAGTCTGAGTCATCTCAGAATTTGGGGTTGTTCGGCTTATGTCAAAAGACAACAAGCGGACAAGTTAGAATTTAGGTCCTTTAGAGCTCGATTCATAGGATATCCTAAAGAGTCATTAGGATACTATTTCTACATTTCCAGAAGACCACAATGTGATTGTGAGTCGACATGCCATCTTTCTTGAAAAATAGTTTATTCAAGATAGCGGCATTGGAAAGCAGATTAAGCTTGATGAGAGAGTCTCACAAGTGGAAAGAGCTAAGGACCAAGTGGAACCAAATCAGGTTGAGCCAATAAGAACACTACCTCCTCCACCTCGTAGATCGGAAAGAGTTTCCCATCTCCCTGAAAGATACTTAGGTATTATTTCAGAGGACGTAGAGGAAATGTTCCTCATAGGTAATGGTGCTCATGGAGATGATCCCAAAACCTACAACGAGGCGATATCAGATATCGACTCCGAGAAATGGCTTGAGGCAATGAAGTCAGAGATCGACTCGATGCACTCAAACCAAGTCTGGACCTTGGTAGATCCACCAGAAGGTATAGTACCTATTGGGTGTAAATGGATCTTCAAGAGAAAGATTGGTGCAGATGGGAATGTGGAGACATTCAAGGCTAGACTGGTGGCAAAAGGTTATAGTCAACGTGAAGGCATTGACTATCAGGATACCTTTTCTCCGGTAGCTATGCTAAAATCCATCCGCACATTGCTTGCTGTTGCAGCCTATTTCGATTATGAAATATGGCAAATGGACGTGGAAACGGCATTCCTAAATGGATATCTTGAGGAAGATATCTATATGGAACAGCCGCTAGGTTTCACATCCAGTGATACTGATCACAAGGTTTGCAAGCTGCAAAGGTCCATATATGGACTTAAGCAAGCATCTCGGAGCTAGAACACTCGTTTCAATGATGTGATCAAAAAGTTTGGTTTCATCAAAAACGAAGAGGAATCATGTGTTTTCAAAAGGGTCAGTGGGAGCGCTGTTGTCTTCCTCGTATTGTACGTGGATGACATCCTCCTTATTGGGAATGATATTCCCATGTTGACATCAGTCAAGATGTGGTTGTCCAAGGAATTCTCCATGAAAGACCTAGGTGAAGCATCCTTTATTCTAGGAATTAAGGTCTATAGGGATAGACCGAATAGGATGCTAGGACTTTCACAGAAAATGTACATAGAGGAAGTACTAAAGAGGTTTAGTATGGAAAACTCTAAGAGGGAATTAATACCCTTCAGACATGGTATTCATCTTTCCAAGAAGATGTGCCCCAGCACACCTGAGGAAATAGAACGCATGAGCAAGATCCCTTATGCTTCTGCAATAGGGAGCCTCATGTATGCCATGCTATGTACACGACCTGATATAGCCCATGCTGTGAGTGTCACAAGAGATATCAGTCAAATCCAGGTGAAGAACACTGGACTTCTGTGAAATGTATCCTTAAGTACTTGAGAAGAACTAAGGATATGATGTTGGTCTTTGGTAACGGAGAACTCCAAGTTCAAGGATACACAGACTCGGACTTCATGTCTGATATAGATGATCGAAAGTCGACATCTGGAAGTCTGTTTGTGTGCAATGGTGGAGCTGTCAGCTGGAAAGAGTTCCAAGCAAACTGTGATAGCAGATTCCACCATGGAAGCAGAATATATAGCTGCATCAGAGGCTACAAAGGAAGCGTTCTGGTACAAGAAGTTTGCTGCAGAAATTGGAGTAATGCCATTAGATGCCATTCCTCTTTACTGCGACAACAATGGCGCCATAGCCCTTGCTAAGGAGCCGAGGTCTCACCAGAAGTCCAAGCACATTGAGCGGCGATATCATCTCATCCGCGATTACCTTGAGAAAGGTTACGTTGAGGTCAAGAGAGTCAACTCCACAGATAATGTAGCAGACCCACTTACAAAGCCGTTGGGCCAGCAGAAGATCGAAGCCCACCTTGAGAAGATGGGACTTAGACTTGCAGCCAATTGGCTTTAGGATAAGCGGGAGATTGTTAGATATATGTGCCCTAGAAGCCAGAATTGGCTGACACTTGTAATACACTTCTAGGGGCAAAATTATAATTTTGACTATAACAAAAAGGTCTCTAGTTCAATATCCATAGCAACCATCTCAAACAAAAGATAGAGTAAAGAAAACAAATCCATCAATAAGCAATGGATTCATGCAAGACAAAAGTTGATGAAAGAAGGTACCATTTTGTTGAAAAGTAAAAGTTTGTTACAAAATGAAGGTGAGAGCAAAGGTCTACAAGACCGATTACATAAAAAAAAATGAAGGAGAAAAGAGGTCAAAGTCCTAAGATGGATCGAATTCCTCTGACTTTAGGCTATCAACCCCAGCCATCACAGAGCCTATTTCAGTCTAAAGATCTCCTCTTTGAGCTCCTTCCTTTTCAGTAGGCTATCAACAAACATCTTGTTGGCCCACTGAAATTTGTCTTCAAGCTCCTGCCACTGCTTCCTCAAAACCCCAGACTCAGCCTCCACATTCTTAACAGTTTGCTGCTCGCAGGTCTGCTGAAGCTTCAGTCGTTGGACTTCAGCCTTCTCTATCCCAATCGACTTCGAAAGCTCGCCAATGATCCTCTTCAAAAGAGTGATCTCCTCCAATTTTTTGCTTGTACTGGCTTGGTAGCGGTCATCCAGTCGCTTTTGAAGCCAAACTAATTAGCTATTAGCAGTGCGAAGCTTCTACTCCAATGATGATATCCTCCTACTCCAACCCATTCGGTAAGAATGATAGGCAAGCTCGACATGTGGCAGTTGCTTCTTGAGTGCAGAGAACCTTTGGGACCAATTCCATTCCTGCCAGGCTTTTGTAGGTAGACCACGGCATACTCCCTTCCAGCAATTGGATTTTCTTCTTTGCCGCTTTGAGCTCAACCTCAAGAGAACTGATCTTCACCATCAGCGCCCAAGACTTGTCACTAGCACTTTTCTTAAGCTCAGCTAATTCTCTCTTATAGTTGCCCTTCTGAATGTTGAAACTTGTAGAGTCCTTCCTATGCAATTTTTGAAAGTGGTGACTTCAATCGTCACCTCTGAAGCATTCTTCCGGGACCTCTAAAGCTCATCCTTGATCCTCTTTAGCTTTTTTTTAAATGATGAACCTTTTTTTTTCAAATTTCTAATTGTTGGGTGTAAACCCTTTTTCTGTCGATATCCAATGGATGCTGAGCCTTCAGGTGACTTCACTCTAAAGCCTTAATGTATGGCACACGTGTGGAACCGCCAGCATCAGGTGATGGTGTAATATGATGCGTAGGGAGGTCGGTAGGAAGACCGCACGGGAGATGCATTCCTTTTTTGGAGTGCTTATAAGGCGGTCGAACATCATTCCCGTAGAGCCCAAAGACTGGCGTATGATGAATGCTACCATCAGGGATTGGGTATGAGAGGAGATATGGGTAAGTACATCCATCTTAGTTATATTTATGTATTTTATATGTTTACACTATATATGTTTGATTAGAATAATTTTATAACTGATTTTTGATAAATTTATACAAAAAAGGTACGACTTTTTCGATCACGAGAGGAATCGAGATGCCCAACTGAAGAAGATCGAAGAGTTATACCGGGGTTACAAGGTTAAGCTCCATAGATGATGGCTCGAGCACCGATGAGACACTTCAAAGGAGCTTGTTCCCTAGATACAGGACTGTCCTCCGAGTTAGTGGGAGAAGATGGTTAGACACCGGAGGAGCCAGGAGTTCAAGATAAAATTTATAACTTTTAAATTTTTTAATATGCTTAAAGTTTTATTTAAATATTTTTTTAAATATTTATTATTTATTTAAATAATTGTTAGGCTACCTCCCATCAGAATCGGGAGAACTGTGCAACTCAGGAGTATACGCACACTCTAGACCGCGAGTCTATGGCCAGTCATGTGCATAGAGAGATAATTAATTCTAAATCTTACTAGATAAATTAAATTCATATTTTTTATCATCTTTCTGATAAATTTATTTTTTATTATAGCTGGTGAGAGATGGAGTGATGCCCAGTCGTAGCGAGATCTTTCGATTCAACCGCATGAACAAGACGGGCAGGCCGATGAACGCCACGATCGAACATATTTTTGTAAGTATTAAATATATTAGTATATATGATTAGTATTATAGCATTTCTTATAAAATTTTATTTTAATTTATAATTACAGGATTAGCTAGATATGCTCGCGAGCGAGGGCTCGGATACCACCTCTAGACCCCATGAACATCTGTCTCAGGTCTTTGAGCCTGAGCACTCTAGGAGGATTTGATGCAGGGCTGGACACATGCTAACGAGCTATTGGTCCGAGGTGAGCATCTCCTCATAGACTTTCAGTGTCATTAGCTAGAAGGAGCGTGAGGAGGCATTGGCACGGGCAGACTATGCTACGACACGGGCAGATCGGGTTGAGGAGCGCATATCTCATCTGGAGGACATCGTGAGAGATATGATGTCGATGCTCAATGCACGTTTTGGAGTCATGAGCTTTGAGGATATGTTGTTCCGCATTCCAGCTCTAGCTCTGACTTCGGCTCTAGCTCTAGCTCTGGCTTTAGCTCCAGCTCTAGCTCCGGCTCTGGCTCCGACTTTCAGTGACGACGATGATGATGATGATGTAGATTTAGGAGAGTTTTGATGTATTTTATTTTTTAAAAAAATATTATAATAAATTTTATTCGATAATAAAATTTTAGTATTTTATAATAATTTTTATATTTATTATATTTTTTATATTATATATTTATATTTATTACATAAAATATATAAAAAAAATAAAAATTTTATTTTTTAATTATTTAAGATCTACAGTAGTAATTTTATAACTGCTGTCATATCTGTGCTAATCGCTGTCATAGATTTTTGGTGCAAATGGTGTCAATCACTGCATTAGATCTATGGCAGCGATTAAAAAATCACTGCTATAGATTACCTATGGCAGTGGTTATGTAACCGCTACTATAGATAACCTATGGCAGCGGTTACATAACCACTGCTATAGGTCGATCTATTGCAGCGATTTATAAATCGCTGCAATAGACTATCTATGGTAGCGGTTCTAACAACTACTGCAACAATCACTGCTATAAAGATACGATGATGGCTACAGTAGTAGCGGTTAGAAAACTGCTGCCATAGCCTATGACAGTGATTTTTTGGGCTACAGCAGCAATTACGAATTGCTGCCATAGCCCTTTTCTATAGTAGTAGGAGTTCATTAGAAGACAACAAAATTTGTGATAAAAAATACTAAAATAACTTTTATTAATTTATAATTTATATATAATTATAAATATATGGTCCAACTATCAACAGACTGACAATTGGCTTTGGGACACATTTCCAATAATCCTAACATGAGCAAAATAAAGATCTCATTAATCTAAGATGAGATGAGGGAATAGGCTCTTTCAACGGTCCTTACGTGCTCTTACAGTCCTATTAGGAATAGGAGGAAAACCTCATCCTAACATGAGCAAAGCGAAGACCTCGTTAATCTAAGATGAAATGAGGAGAGAGGCTCTTTCAATGGCCCTTATGTGCCCCTATAGCCCTGTTAGAAATAGGAGGAGAACCTCATCCTAACATGAGCAAATCCAAGATCTCGTTGATCTAAAATGGGAAGAAGGGAGAAGCCCTATCAGCAATTCCTATACATATCACCCCTACGACTATGGCATAAACAAAAAAAAGGATTACCTTGTTCAAGTTTGCAAAAAGGTCTCTAGTTCAATATCCATAGCAACCATCTCAACAAAAGATAGAGTAAAGAAAACAAATCCATCAATAAGCAATGGATTCATGCAAGACAAAAGTTGATGAAAGAAGGTACCATTTTGTTGAAAAGTAAAAGTTTGTTACAAAATGAAGGTGAGAGCAAAGGTCTACAAGACCGATTACATAAAAAAAAATGAAGGAGAAAAGAGGTCAAAGTCCTAAGATGGATCGAATTCCTCTGACTTTAGGCTATCAACCCCAGCCATCACCAGAGCCTATTTCAGTCTAAAGATCTCCTCTTTGAGCTCCTTCCTTTTCAGTAGGCTATCAACAAACATCTTGTTGGCCCACTGAAATTTGTCTTCAAGCTCCTGCCACTGCTTCCTCAAAACCCCAGACTCAGCCTCCACATTCTTAACAGTTTGCTGCTCGCAGGTCTGCTGAAGCTTCAGTCGTTGGACTTCAGCCTTCTCTATCCCAATCGACTTCGAAAGCTCGCCAATGATCCTCTTCAAAGAGGTGATCTCCTCCAATTTTTTGCTTGTACTGGCTTGGTAGCGGTCATCCAGTCGCTTTTGAAGCCAAACTAATTAGCTATTAGCAGTGCGAAGCTTCTACTCCAATGATGATATCCTCCTACTCCAACCCATTCGGTAAGAATGATAGGCAAGCTCGACATTGTGCAGTTGCTTCTTGAGTGCAGAGAACCTTTGGGACCAATTCCATTCCTGCCAGGCTTTGTAGGTAGACCACGGCATACTCCCTTCCAGCAATTGGATTTTCTTCTTTGCCGCTTTGAGCTCAACCTCAAGAGAACTGATCTTCACCATCAGCGCCCAAGACTTGTCACTAGCACTTTTCTTAAGCTCAGCTAATTCTCTCTTATAGTTGCCCTTCTGAATGTTGAAACTTGTAGAGTCCTTCCTATGCAATTTTTGAAAGTGGGTGACTTCAATCGTCACCTCTGAAGCATTCTTCCGGGACCTCTAAAGCTCATCCTTGATCCTCTTTAGCTTTTTTTTAAATGATGAACCTTTTTTTTTCAAATTTCTAATTGTTGGGTGTAAACCCTTTTTCTGTCGATATCCAATGGGATGCTGAGCCTTCAGGTGACTTCACTCTAAAGCCTTTGAAAAGTTCAAGAAGTTTAGACATGAAGTAGAAAAGCAAACTGGAAAACCCATTAAGATTCTTCGATCAGATCGAGGAGGTGAATATCTTAGTTGAAAATTTTTGGACTATCTCAAGAAAAATGGCATAGTTTCTCAATGGACTCCACCAGAAATACCTCAACTCAATAGGATTTTAGAACGAAGGAATCGGACCCTATTAGATATGGTTCGATCCATGATGAGCTACATAGACCTTTCTGATTTTTTTTGGAAATACTGTTTGTTAACTACAATATACTTACTGAATAGGATTTCTTCTAAAACCGATCCTACCACACCGTATGAGATATGGCATGGTAAGAAACCAAATCTGAGTCATCTCAGAATTTAGGGTTATCCGGCTCATGTTAAAAGATAACAAGTGGACAAGTTAGACTTTAGGTCCTTTAGAGCTCGATTCATAGGATATCCTAAAGAGTCAATAGGATATTATTTCTATATTCCAGAAGATCACAATATGATTATGAGTCGACATGCCATTTTTCTTAAAAAATAGTTTATTCAAGATGGCGGCATTAGAAAGCAGATTAAGCTCGAAGAGAAAGTCTCATAAGAGCAACGAGCTAAGGACCAAATGGAACCAAATCAGGTTAAGCCAATTAATACACTACCTCCTCCACCTCATAGATTGAAAAGGATTTCTCGTTCCCTTGAGAGGTACTTAGGTACTATTTCAGAGGATGTAGAGAAAATATTCCTCGTAGGTAATGGGGTTCATGATGATGATCCCAAAACCTATAACGAGGCAATATCAGATATTGACTCCGAGAAATGGTTAGAGGCAATGAAGTCAGAAATTGACTCGATGTACTCAAACCAAGTTTGGACCTTGGTAGATCCTCCAGAAGGTATAGTATCTATTGGGTGTAAATAGATCTACAAGAAAAAGATTGGTGCAGATGGAAATGTGGAGACATTCAAGGCTAGATTAGTGGCAAAAGATTATAGTCAACGTGAAGGCATTGACTATCAGGATACCTTTTCGTCAGTAGCTATGCTAAAATCCATCCACACATTGCTTGCTATTGTAGTCTATTTTGATTATGAAATATGATAAATGAATATGAAAATGGCATTCTTAAATGGATATCTTGAGAAAGATATCTATATGGAACAGCCACTAGATTTCACATCCAGTGATGATGATCACAAGGTATGCAAGCTACAAAGGCCCATATATGGACTTAAGCAAGCATCTCGGAGCTGGAATACTCATTTTAATGATGTGATCAAAATGTTTGATTTCATCAAAAATGAGGAAGAGCCATGTGTCTTCAAAAATGTCAGTGGGAGTGCTGTTGTCTTTCTCGTATTGTACGTGGATGACATCCTCCTTATTGGAAATGATATTCCCATGTTGACCATAGTTAAAATATGGTTATCTAAAGCATTCTCCATGAAAGACCTAGGAGAAGCATCCTTTATTCTAAGAATTAAGGTCTATAGAGATAGACCGAATAGGATGCTAGGACTTTCATAGAAGATGTACATAGAGGAAGTACTAAAGAGGTTTAGTATGAAAAACTCTAAGAGAGATTTAGTACCCTTCAGGCATGGCATTCATCTTTCCAAGAAGATGTGCCCTAGCACACCTGAGGAAATAGAACACATGAGCAAGATCCCTTATGCTTCAGCAATAGGGAGCCTCATGTATGCCATGTTATGTACACGACCTGATATAGCCCATGCCGTGAGTGTCACGAGCAGATATCAGTCGAATCTAGGTGAAGAACACTAGACTTCTGTGAAATGTATCCTTAAGTACTTGAGAAGAACTAAGGATATGTTGTTGGTCTTTGGCAATGGAGAACTCCAAGTCCAGGGATATACAAACTCAGATTTTATGTCCAATGTAGATGATCGAAAGTCTACATTTGGGAGTCTATTTTTGTGTAATGGTGGAGCTGTCAGTTGAAAAAGTTCAAAGCAGACGGTGATAGCAAATTCCACCATGGAAGCAAAATATATCGCTGCATCAGAAGCTTCAAAAGAGGTATTCTGGTACAAGAAGTTTGCCACAGAGGTCGAAGTGATGACATCAAATGCCATTCCTCTGTACTGCAATAATAATGGCGCCATAGCCCTTGCTAAGGAGTCGAGGTCTCATCAGAAATTCAAGCACATCGAGCGGCGATACCACCTCATCCACGATTATCTCGAAAAGGGTTACGTCGAGGTCAAGAGAGTCGACTTCGCAGATAATGCAGCGAACTCGCTTACAAAGTCGTTGGGCCAGCAGAAGATTGAAGCCCACCTTGAGAAGATGGGACTTAGATTTATAGCCAATTGACTTTAGGTCAAGTGGAAGTTTGTAGATATTTGTGCCCTAGAAGCCAGAATTGGCTGACACTTGTAATACACTTCTAGGGGCAAAATTATAATTTTGACTATAAATAATAAAATGGATTATTTTCTATCACATATGTGTATTTAGTGTCTGTGACACATCCTTTAAGTTAATGGTAATGATAATTCTTATTTTCAAGAGTTGAAAATTTAAGATAAAAATTTTCATTATTAACTCATAAAATGCTTCTGACCGTAGGATCATCATGAGGATGGTGATTGGTCCGGAAGGTTAGTGTACAATCGCTTCTTTATAGTAGATGAATCTTGAGTCTATGGTATAGAGACACCAGAGCGAGAGTACAGGTACTTGTTAGAGAATGAGGGCACTAAGCGTGACCACCTCGAGTAGTCATAAGGAAGTCTACCTTCTCATCGATGACTGACTCGAAGCTATAGTGGTGTGTCTGGTTTCTTGAGCTGAGGTGCATCGACAGTTCACCTTGAGGGTGTTATAATTTGACTACACCATGACTCGATCTCCTAGCCATTCGGAACCTTGAGGTGTATGTTGGCTATAGTATGTTCATTGTAGAAATTGGATTGCACCAAGATGAAATCTATCTACCTCGATGGATGAGGAGCAGCCCTATGATGATCATGAGAATCAAGTCCATAAGCCCATGGCCATGGCAGAGAGTGAAATAATAGAAAGAGTTTCTATTAAGATTTTCACATCAGACTTGAATCGAATGATTAAATTATATGATAGAAATTAGGGTTTGATGAGTTCACCTTAACCCTAATCTGATCGGGGCTCAAGATAGAAGAACTTTATCACACAAGTAGCTGCACTGAGAGGTTCATCTTCAATTTTGATGGGTTGCCACCATATACTGCTAGGTGTCACTGGTGGATTTTGGGATCAATTAGGATGATTTAGATGATCGATCATTTTAAGTTGTCTGAATCAGAAGAGTTCTGATCCATCGAAAGGAGTTTCGATGATGTTGATGATGGAGATCACTACATATCCTATTACCATATAGAACTAAATCTAACTGGGTCATACAAACAAGAGTTTGGATCTGGATATCATCAATTAGACTAACCCAGTTCAATTGATTTGAATTAGATTTAATTAGGTTCAAGAAAATCATGCTAGCACACGATTGAACCTAACATTCTCCTTTTTCTATCATTAAAAGTTGTCTCGACTGAGCCAAATGAGTTTGTGCTCACTCAGGTATCTTTACCTGGTCTGACTGGATCTTTTTTCGATCAAAAAAGGATTGTCTTAATTTATAAGATAAATTTAAGACAAACTTACCATTTTCCATCACCAGCTAATTCTTGTTCTTTGACTTTGGTCAAACATTGACCTTTGACCCTTAGACATCTGCCCATGTGTCATAAACTTATTGGAGAGCAGATAGGGGCTTGTCCCCTCCTTGAAAATTGGAAAGGAAGGGGCGCACACCTAGGATGGCATGCGCCCATGGATAGGGATGCTTGGAGTCCCATACGGATGGGACTCCAGGTTGCTTCTTGGATTCAAACTAGGTGACCCTCACCTATAGACTTTGACCAATCTTAGGCACCACCTTAGGATGAATCTGTGGGTCTCTCATCTGATTGGATCAGATGATATCATCCCACCAATCAAATTTAAATCTGATTAAATGAAGCAATGTGATTGGTCGGGGTTATGTGGCACTGCATGGCGCAGCAGGATCTATATAAAGACCTGTCTGCGCCCACTTTTAATAGACTTCTCTCCTAGCCATGCCCTAAGGCTACCCCTCTTCGTCCTCCATGCTACCTTTCTGATCCTCTCTCTCCTCTCCATGCCCAAGGAAGTTGGGCCTTCAGATTAGTGCGATTCAAGCAAGAAAAGGCTAACGAGAAAGGAAGAAGGCAGCACTGCTGCAGAGATGATAGTAGATCTTCGAAAGGAGTTTCGAAGATCCTCCAAATTAGATTCAGATCTAATTTTTGGAAAAAAGAAAGAGAAGGAGAAAATCTCCAGATCCAGCCTGAGTAGATATCGGTAGAGGCCAGGTGCTTGCATGGCTAGATCTAGAACCTCAGGCAATCAGCAGATCATCAACGGGTAATTAGATTACCTAGAATCAAGGTAAAATTAATTTAAATTTAATTTAATTTAATTTTTTTGATTATCAAATCATAAAATCAGATTTGATAAATGTTAGATCTGATTAGGATCTAAGAAAAAATTTTTGAAATATGCCTCTTGATCCAATCAAATCTAAACGAACCTGACCCCAGGAAATCAGAATTTTTCTTCAACTAGCATTAGAGAGACACATCCAAGTCATCATATGATGGATGATAATTCCATTAATCAACAAGCACCAGGCCTTTGGGCCTCCAATGATTATTAAGTTAATGGATCCATTATCAAACACCTTAATGGAAGGCTATGACTCTATTATTCCCATAACTTTATCATTTTAAGGACCTAATAATTTTAGAGGATTTAAATTATTAGTGATTTAAGGATAGAAAGGATATGGATCAATTTGCTCCCACTAACTTTACCAAGTCAAGTCCTCACACTAACTTCGTAAGTCACTGATGAGGACTAGAATCAATTACGGTTCATGGGCATCTAAATCAGACTCATTGAATAAAATCAGTCTCACTGATTTTCTATGTGACATGGGTTAGCACAAATCAATGAGCAACCTAATCAAAAACTTGATTAACCACATTGGCCAAGTAAGTGAGATCGATTGATGGGTCTGTCAAGGCTTGCCTTAGACACCATCAGAAATAGTCAGATAAGCAGGCTGCCAATTAAAAAGCATCAGTCTGGAATGTCAGACTTACCTTAGACACCAATTGATTTATCAGTTTTGATTCGGTCTACCTAAAGACTCAGGCTCGACCACTAAGCCATAATCAGCATCCATTTGTTAGATGTATGGACTTTGATCAACTACAACTATTAAAGTGATCTATAGAAATGACCTAATCCTAATTAACTATTAATTAGGTTTGATCAATTTCTTAACTATGTCCATATTTAATCTAACCCTAGGTGATCAAAGCTAACCCATTTTCTTTAACCCATGTTTTATGAAATTATTTTAGGATCTTTAAATCATAAACCTAGATCCTAAACAATCACTTAATTCTCAATTAAGTTCAAGTCTTATGGGTTTAGGTTTATGGAATCTCAGAATAGTTTCTGATTTTATTATTTGAAATATTTTTAAATTATATTGAATCATATTCAATATATAGTTTTAGATCTGATTTGTTTCATTATTTAGATCATGTCCTAGGATTTCAAATTTAGGATTTTGCAGAAAGTAAGTTTATAATTTAATTTCTACAAAATAAATATGTCATATATATACATTCTAGATTCAAAACAAAAATTACATAGCAACATATGCAATAAGAGGATTAGATCTAAACATAAAATACATAATGTGGATCAGATCATAAACCATTTAAAATTAAATTTAAAATTTAAAAATAAATTATAAATTATTTTAGATCTCATCTAACATATTTATGATTTAAGTTTCTCAGATTAGCACATACTAGGACAATCTTTCCATTATAAGGGGTAAATCTTACAGCAAGACAACCTTATGGTAGTATGTGTAATTCTGATATTATTTAGATCTAATCTAAATAATCTAAAATAAATTTAATATCTATTAAATTTTAAATTTAAATTATAAAATTAAATCATAATTTTTTTTAGATCTAATCTAAATAATTCATGATTTTGATTTAGATCAGCACATACTAGGATAATCTTTTCATTATAAGGGGTTAACCTTACAATAGGACAACCATATGGCAGTATGTGCAATCTTTAATTAACTTTAATTTTTAGATTTAATCTAAAGCATACATAAATATGCTATAATAGAACCTAGATGCTCTGATACCATTGATAGGAAACATGCAGGGTTTTATGCATAGATTTTAAAATTTTTTTGAAATAAAGAGGAGTGAAAGATAGAGATTAAACTATTTAATCTATAAATATATATAATCAAATTATAAAACCCTACATTAAGGATTTATAAAATATTATGATGTAAATACAAATCTAAAATTAAATTAATCATGAGTAGTATTGATCATATCAACACCTAGATCTAGAATAATTCTAGATCTAATCCTAGATCACATCTAGGTCAACAAGAGATCAGATCTCTTACCTTTGCATGGGTTGAGAATACCATGATTGAATTCATTATTGTCTTTGAAGTTGCACATATGTCCGACCTTTACAGGTGATCTACACAAACCTACAACATAGATTGGAGATTCGTCGAACGAAGATCCACTCGAAGTACTGGCTTCTTGCGGATCCCTCCTGATGGTTAATCAAATACATGTTCTTCAGATCTCTTGGACAATCCAAGAGATGAAGAATATGAGGAGAAATGAGAAAGAAATCCAACCCTTGGATCTCTCATAAAACATAAATAAAAAGACATATGAAAAAAATCCTAGGAGAAGACAAATCTTCTCCTTTAGGACATCAATAGTTGATGTCCTGAAAATACCTCTATGCTAGGATCAGAGGAGACCTTCTCCTCTAAATTTTTTTTTATTTTTCTAGATATCATACCCTCAAATTTTTTTCATAAAAATCTCATAAATAAAATTAAGAAGAAGGGCTCTCAAGGAAACCCTAAGAGAAGACCTTCTTCTCTTCTTCTTCTCGCATCAGGACATGATTAGATCATGTCCAAAAATGATCACCATGCCCCAACATCTTAGAGCATAGATCTCATGCCCTCTTACTCACTCTCTCTTTTATCTTTATCATATAAAAATCATATAAAATAATAAAAAAGAAGATACTCAAAAGAAAACAAAAAGAAGATAATCTTCTCTTACCTTTGTGCCTTCATGACATCAATGATTGATGTCCAAATGAAGACCTTTTCTCTAAGGATCTTGGCACCATCTTTCCTCAAGCCCTTCCTCTCTCTCTCTCTCTCTCATATTTTTATCATATAAAAATTATAAATAAAATAGAAAGAGAGAAACATAAAAGAAAAATATAAGAGAAGACAATCTTCTCTTACCTTGTCTCTTCAAGACATCAACCTTTGATGTCTTAATTGAGGACTCTTCTCCAAAAATCTTAGTACCACAAATTCTTCATGCCTTCTCATCCTTCTCCCCAATTTCTTATAATTTTTTTAGGATTTTTCATATCCTAAAACCATCTCATAAGAGGCATCCACCTTTTATTGCAAGACTAGGTCAAAACCTAGTCAAAGGAGGACTTCTATGGTGTGTCCAACTCTTGAACGCCCCTCCCACTTATTTTTTCGTGTAACCACTAATTCTCACACACAAAACCAAGGGAAAAAGGGCCAAATAAGATAGAGGGGCATGGGTAGAATTGGCACATAAGGGAGGAAGGAGTTTGGGTCAAAGAAGACTCTTCTAAGTAGGAGATAATTTCTAACTTCCTTCTAATTTTGACCAAATCAAATTTAAATCTAATTTCTGAGATAATAGGGTGTGAAAAATTATTTCTTAGGCATGGAAATCATAGAAAAAAATCTAGAATTAAAATATGGCGTGGGCTTTCTTAGGCGTAAGTGAAAGAGAGAGAGTCCCAGTTCAACTAGGACTCCTCTTGTTTGACTAGATCAAAACTATTTTAAATCTAATTTAAATTTTATTTAAATTAGATTAAATAAAACTTAATTAAGAATGATCGTAGTCCAACTAGGAGCTTAATTAAATTAGATTAAATCAAGATTTAAATTTAATTTAAATCCTAAGTCAATCAAGTGCACTCAAGTCCTAGTCAAACAAGGAATTATTCTTTCCTTACAATTGGCTTATCCAATAAATTAATTAAACATAATCTAATTAAATATAAATAAATTTTAGTTAAATCTAATTCAATTAAACTCGATCTTAGCCTGATTGTTCAATTAAATTGAGCCAATTTCCAATCTAATTGCTAATCGATCCTCCTACAACACTTGCATTAGGTCAAACATCAATCGCATTGAATATTTGATCTCAAAATGATTCTCAATCATCGATTAACCATTCAATTAGATTACAAACTCCAATGTGTGTGACCTCATAGGTTCGAACCTAAGTTGGTAGTATAAAAATTAATTTTTGTACCAATCAAAGTTACCATCTAGCAATGATTTCTGACGTCCGGATAGGTCGAATGTATGCAAAGCAACATTCTTTGAACCCTAGCCCATGGTTACCATATAATTCATCCCTATGACCAATAATGCTCAAGACGACTTCGAGTATGCTATCAAACACTCATACAAGTCATCTCTATAGTATTTCAAAATTTTGCAAATCCTATGATACCTCACGAGGATTACCCAGGCCTAAGTTTTGCTAAATTGAAACACAGCGAGACATTCTCTTTCTGAAGTTAATCAGGAGTGGTCAATCTCATCTTGACTCACACACTGACTCTATAAGTACTTGACTATACTCAGAAACCTTCCATCACCTATATTTGAAATACAGATAATCCAGCACTAAAGTATAGTGAGTTGCTTGCAAGTCATCGTGGCGATCTCAAATCAGAAAAACACTTATATCTATTAGTCTTATCTAGCTATTCTTGATAGTAGAGTGCTACATTGGTCACATTCAATGTAGATGTACTGCTACATCTCATCTGGATGCCATACTAGTATCTCCACACCACTTGGTTACGAAGACAATCAACGCATATGGCATACAGCGACCTACACTCGATAAGTTATCATCCATGTTAGTAACTTATCATTTGATCATGAATAATTTAAGAATCATCGGATAAATACTCCTTTATCGATTGATTGTGGTTCTAAGGACTTCATCATAATTTAGAAGTTCATTTAAGGAAGATAGAACTTTTATGATGAAATAGCCAAATTACTATTATTATTAGATAATTTATATACTAATTTTAACCATCTACTACTTAGATGATTGGCTTTAGAACATATTTTTCAACAGCTAAAGTCTATTTTGGTGGATTCAGATCAAGGAGATCAGCTATCCACGCATAGGTATCAAGTTCTAAATACGTATCGATCAGCAAATATGATTTGCTGATCGATTGTATTTTATTTTTCTATTACATATTACCATATCTAGATCCTAAGTAGGATAATTGATTAGATCAATGCATGTTATAAAATTAATATTAAATTAATTTTAGCTTCTACTGTACTTTATTCAAAAAAGTTTTCGAAAAGCATGCCCTAAACTCTGCTCGATTTTCTTTAAAAATATGATAAAATATCAAAATAATAATTTTATTTATTTATAATTTAGGTACATTTTATAAATTAGCTCAACCATCTATAACTTAGATAATTGGCTTTAGGATATAATTTCTAACATCAATCTCATTTAAATTAGAACCAGCATTAGTACCAGCTCCACACTTAGGTTCTTCCATGCGGTTAATCTCAATACTAACCTCTTCTTCTAAATTTTTATTTTGGCTAGCATCAGTAGTAGCCTCTCTCACCTAGTCTTGGTATGAGTCTATAAGAATTCTATAACTTTTAAGTTCAAAAATTGCTTTGGTATTCTCTAATTGGGGATTCTTAAGTAGAACATTAGATTGATAATTTGATCCAAGTGGTTGATAGATATTTGGTAGGTTGTTTATAAGAATCGGTTGTTTCGATAAATGACTAATTTTTCTCCTCATGGTAGACTCAACAAATTATCTTATTTATGCTTCTAGCTTGGCAATAGATTTTTATTGAGTCAAGATCGATTGTTGTTGATTCAAAATTAATTATTACAGTTGATTAAATCTATCGTCGGCTAGATTGGTTTGTTGAGGAGGTGGGTATGATAGCTGATTATAATGTAATGGCTAGGTGGACTAACTAGATTGACCTCTATTATAGGCATAGTTTTGGTATTGGAGTCTATTTTGATAATTTTACATTGGTGAAATTTGGATCTGAGCCTAAGTCTGTTGGGATGTCTAAGAAAAATTAGGATGGTTCCTCCTATCTGGGTTATATGAATTTGAAAAAGAATCACTAATCAGCTTAGAGTAGCCTTGAACAGCTTGGACATGTTCTTAGATAAAAGGTAGAAATTATGCAACCATAGGGCATTCACTCATATGATGAGCTGGACCGACACAAATAGAAAAAATCTCTTGATAATTAGAGAGTGATGTGAATTGTGTAGAAGTTTATTGACCTAGGGTTAGAAATTGATCTAATGTTTGGGCAAGAAGGTTTACTTTATTTATCAAATTCGAATCAGTTTTAGAATTAGATTCTGGATCATAGATTTCTGCCTGTTTTTGATAAAAAAATAATGAAGCATGGTTGATTGAGTTTTCACTTAGAATTTCAAATAAGGCATAGGCTTCATCCTCACTTTTGTTCATGAATACACCTCCACAAGATGCATCTACCATCTGTTAATAATAATTTTCTAAACTCTCATAGAAAACTTGAACTATTTGCCACTTAGACAAACCATGGTGTGGGCATTTTCTAAGAAGTTCTTTAAGTCTCTTCCATGCCTCGTGAATTTATTTTCCTAGAAGCTGAGCAAATCTTGTAATAGCTTGCCTCATGATGTTGGTTTGATCTAGGGGATAAAATTTCTTAAAAAATTTACTTTGCAATTTAACCCAAGTTTGGATTGGTCTCCCTATTATGCTAAGCCAATACTTGGCTTTGTCTTTTAATGAAAAGGAGAATAAATTAGTCTAAGGATATCATCAATCAAATTTTGAATTTTCATCATAGAGTAGATTTATAGAAATTCATCTAGATGCTTGTAAGGATCTTCATTAGTAATTTTATAAAAAGATGGGAGCATCTAGATTGTAGTCCGCTTGATCTCATAATGGATAATATAGATATTAGATAACTAGATACAAGTCGATGGATTATAGATAAAAAAATAAAATATTTTTTATCTACCTAGGTGGTTTGCCATTATTTTCAGTTATTTAATTTTTAGGTTTAATATGGTTCAGCCATTCAATTTTATGATAGAGTTCAAATAGGCCAGAAGAAGTGATCTCCTACCATGCATATATTAGTGTAACCCTAATGTATGGTTCAAAAAAAAAAATATTATTTTTTTTATTTTTTAAATTTTTTTAAATTTTTTATTATTTTATTTATTTTTTTATTATTTTTAATTAAATTTAATTTATTTTATTTTATTTTATTTTATTTTTGAAGGAAAAAAAGAGAAGAAAGAAAGAAAAGTTCTAAAGAAGAGGTCCTAAGGAGTCCTAGAGCTAAGAAGAGAAAGAAGAATTAGGTTTGATTAGGTTTGATGTTGGTTAGTAATAAAGTTAGGCAAACAATCTTGAGTAAGGGTTGTTCTAAATTTAGACATCTCATAACTATCAAGATCACCTTTAAACCCTTCAAGTGTAAGATCAGCCAATCAACTGATCAGATAAGTATAAGATTGATGGGAGTCCCCCCATTGCTTGCCTTAGACATCAATTATCTTGGCCAGATAAGCTAATAAAATTAATTATAAACCATCTTTCTTCGGATTCAATCATCCCATAAATCACTTATCTAGATATCAGTCAAACCGACTAACCCTAATCCAGTCCAACTTTTAGGATTCTTTATTCTATTGAGCTCGAATTCTTAAGATCGATGTCTAATTGATTTTAATAAAAGACTTAGATCAATATAGGATGCTGGTTGGTTATTTATGGACCAAGAAAGAATGATCAAATCTCCACCTTATCTTATTTAATGGAGTGTTACCCTTAAGTTGCTTTAGGATGAATATGCATAATCACTTTCAGACAAGGGGTTCTATACAATTAAATTAAATGCAAGAAATTAGTTGAACTTGAGGAGCTTATCTTATCTCCAGCGATCATAAAAAAAATAAAAATTAAATTAATATGATAGATGCTCTAAGTAATTAGGATTTCTACTCTTGTCATTAAGCTTTTAGTTTAGCTTAAGTGGATATTTTTTAAATTAATTTGAAAATAAAATAAATAATAAAAAAAGAAAGAGGTCTAGGATTAGGATTGATCTCACTAAGTAAAATTGGAAGCTATCTTCCTTCTCCTAATCTTCTTTTTTTTCTTCTTTTTTCTGCAAAAGAAACAAAAAAGTTAGTAAACTATATTTATAAAAAAATTAAAAAATTAAAAATTTATTTATAATTAATTTATAAAAAATTAAAAAAATAAAAAAAATTAATACTCATGCCTTCTCCGATAATGGTGCCAAAAACTTGATAAGAGCATAATATTATCTTTAAGATACCATGTTTATCAATTTAATTCTAACTTTTTAAAATGATTAAAAATACATAGATAGTAGCGAATCAGGTCGAATCCATAGAGAAGATAGTATTTTAGTTTTAAAATCTTTAATTTTTATAAAAAAATATTTTTTAAAAAAAATAAAATTAAAATTAAAAAATAAAATTATAAATAAAAAGTAAAAATTAAATGATGCAGAAAAGTAACCTTGGTACTAAGATCTATTATTTAGATCATAGCATCTACTTGTAATAAAAGTAAAGTGCAATTAAAAGTAAAGAGTAGCATTAGTATAGAATCTGGTTGACGCTGGACTAGGCTGGAGCTAGAAAAGATGAGGTCGCCACCAGTGACGTGCAAGGTAAGTTTTGATTGGAGATGGAGGTGGCTTCAGTAGGACCCTCCGACGATCAGGTCAGCTCTTCTAGCCAACAGAAATAGAATGCTCAGGAATGAAAGTGGCAGAGTAACGAGAAAAAGAAGAGGGCTTGGAAAGAAAACGTATTTGGAGGGTTCCTTATATAGATGGAGCTCGTAATAAATTGATGGTGACAACCGTAACTGCTTGGTAGTAGACCATTCGGAATCACGTGGAGCTTATTACAGGAGAGTAGTGTCCATTGTCATGACGTGCCAGTCTATTTGTGTTCACTGGTTGAAGCTCGGATGGAGCGGCTATTGGTGATGAAGAGCTTTATATCACAATAGTTCTGGAGAAGTTCGAACTTCTCCGAGGTTGTCCGCATATTGATTGATTTGCCTTGAGCTAGGGGCTGAATCTGCATAGAGGATGAGATCCTTCTAGGTGATAGTAGGAAATTCGGCTGGAGGAAGCTTGCTTGGGCAACTGGAAGGAATTCGATTGGAGGAAAATCGGCTTAAAGAAGCTTGCCTGCTAACTGAAGGAGATCGACTAGGAGGAAATCCTTTGGGCAACTGCAAGGAGTCCATACAAGATTCCAAGCACCATGAAGTTAAGATCCGCCATCTACGGTAAAGCATTGAAGTTTGCTTAAGGAGTAGCTCCGCCAATCTATGGCTCTTGCCATGAGATCTAGTCTGTGATGAAGAAATTCGACCTGAGGGCAATTTGGTTAGATGGAGGTTTTGTCGGCTTCAAGGTCGGCTGGGCTAAGTTATGTAGGAATTGAATGTTTAGCCAGCTGCTTAGGCAATTGACTTTACTATTTTAGTTCATCCAAAAAGAAGCACGATTGGAGCCAGCCACTTATAATGAAAGAATTCGGCTGCTCTCATAATCGCCCACCAAACTTATCTTGGGCGAGGTCCACAGCATGTTACAGGCTTAGGAGTTTACTCATGCAACCTAGAAGATCGATCGATGGGTTGAAGATTGGCTATCATGGGACCCTCTTGGGACCAGACTCCATGCCTAACTTTGATAGGAGCAGGCTCGACCCCAACAATAGTCCTCCCACTCCCAATTTCCAAGTTCGAAAGAAGGGAGTAGAAGGAAGGTGGCTGCCGAAGTCTTTTCCCAATTTTCGCACTAGTAGGTCGGATGGTCTTGGCATTTTCTGCACTGGCATCGAAGCTTCTTCTATACAACTTGACTTGAAAAGATAAATTTTTGAAACTTCCACTGAAGCGCTGTCCAAGGTACGGTACAATAAAGGTTCCTCCATTGCCATCCACCATGATGAGCGAGACACATGTCAACCTAAGATTAGTCGGAGAAGACCTGCAATCATAACTGCCTCAGCTCTTTTGGATATTTAAGCTCATCTTCTTCCTTCAGAATTTTAGTTCGCCCGAGTTTCCTCTCTCTTCCTTCTAGTCTTCATCTCCTTCCTGCTCTAGAGTACTAGCATCTTTTGCCATTTTCTTTGATTCCCAAGGGTTCTCCTACTCAACTTTCATCGAGCTTGCCATCTTTCCGTTCTTCCCCATCGATTTAGGTTAGTTCCTGAATGCTCCTTTTGATTATTTCTATCTTTTAGCATCTTTGTCCATTCGATTTCTTTAAGAGAGTATCGAATCTTATTTTTCTTGATTTTTTAGAGGATTTTTTCCAACTTAGTTTGATCCATATGTCCACTGAAGGATCTTGGTCGACTTGTTCTGAAAGTTCGGCCTATTTGGCATTGATGGATCCACCCCATAAGGACTCAAAACCCACAGAAGTATCCCAACCACTCTTCATTCCTGACACCATCCCCTATAAATTTCGACATGAAGACCTTTCTTTGATCATAATCCAATTCGGAATCCCTCCTGAGTATGAGCTCAAACTTTCTGGTCCTAATAACTGAGCCTGCTCCTCTCCTCCAAGTCGAACTTGCTTTTATATCGAAACCCTCCGTGCAGGACTTCGACTACCCATCCCTCCTTTTGTAGTCAACATGTTTAAGTTCCTAAATATTTTCTTTGCCGCTATGGCACCGAACTCATTTAGGTTCATCATAGGATTTCTTTATTTGTGCATTATGGCCAATGTTGGACCTACCATTTTTCTGTTCCGCAATTTTTTTACCTTTAAATATCATTCCACCACCAAAAATTGGTGGTATGTCTCTCCTCAGTTTGATAAGAAGGGGTTGCTTAAGGATGCTCCTTCTTCCATTTACAATTGAAAGGAGAAATTCTTTTTTATTTCGTATCTTTTCTTGGAGTTAGAACTTTCTTCTAGGACAGACATAAGGGATTTGATCCATCGAGTTTCTAGGCTTGAGAAAGAGTATCGAGACTCGGCTGACAAACTAAGAAACTATCGAACTCCTCCGATCCCCAGACTCCTGGATGATCAGACCTTATTTAATCTTGGTCTCAATCCTCTTGATCTATCAGGTAATCCTCCTTAGCTAGTTAATCATGCAATGTTCTTTCATCTGACTTTATCTTTTTTCACTATAGAAATGACTCTTGAAGAACAAAATCGCTTGACAAAGAAAATCAAATCTCTTAAGAGGAATGGCAGCACTGTTGGGGAACCTTCGAAGAGGGCTCACATTGAAGAGCCAGTCCCGATCATGCCGATCCAAGCAGTGCCTGCCCCAAAATTCGATGCGGCAGCACCAAGTCCGGCCATGCCTGATGGAGTTGCTCCCTCTGCATTGCTTGAGCAGGGGGAAGTCACAGAGAAAAGGAAGAAGAAGGAGAAAAATGCCATCACTAAGAAGGTCAGGAGGAAGGTCGGGCGCTATGACGGTGAGAGCTCTGGCCAGGAGCAGGATTCTTTGGATGACTAGGAGGTCATCCATTCTTTAATGTGGGGCAGCATTCTTCCGCACACATCATCGATAGAATGGTTCAGAAGGAGAATATGGAGAGGTTCGATGAATCCTTCACTGCCTACCTTGAGGTAACCAACTTTTCTGAACTTGTTGGAATGAAGTATGTACTTTTAAAGTTCTGAATTAATTTCTTTTCATTTTGCAGTTGGGGCATTACTTGTTTGCCTATTCGAGGGTAGCCGATCTCCATCAGGCTGAGGTTTCTTAAGCCCTTCAGGAGACTCAAGTGGAGGTCAAAAGGGTTTGGGCTGAGGTCAACTATTTGAAGGTGGTCAAAGATACAAGCTGTAGAAGTCAAGCGCCTTTGGGAAGCATTGCGGAGAGAAAAAGAAGCTTCCGCGAGTTTGAAGGTGGCCTTAGCTCTTTCAGAAGACAAGAGGAAGAAGGTTGAAGAGGAGGTCGGTGCTGAGAGGGAGCGGACTATCGAAGCCTTCAAGTCTTCCCAAGTCATGGAAGACATCAAGATCACTTTTGCCAAAGAAGCTTTTCTGGAGGGATTCGAGATCTGCATAAGAAGGATCGCAAAGAACTTTTTAGAGGTAGACCTTGACCTTCTGATGGACAAATCCAATGAAGAAGCCGATCCCTCCAATGCTGGTGCTGCCTCTCCTGCTATCAAACCTGCTCCTAAATCTCCCAAACTTGCGGTTGCGATTTTCAAACCTACTCCTGAACCTGAGGTTGCGAAGGATGTGCCAATCTCATCTGCCATTGTGCCGCCCAAGGTTCAAAATTTTTGATGATTATTTTTTTTCCATTCTTTTTCTTTTCTTTCAATGTATTCAAACATTTTGTTAATGTAATGAAAGTAAATTTCCTTTCTTCATACTTGTTTTGTGATGTTTGTCGTTCAAAATTCCTCTAGTGAGCAAAGCCCTGACCTTTCTTCTTTAGTTAAGGCCGCACCGCTACCTAAGGGTGTTCCCTTGAAATCCATTACTAAAAATTTGAAAAAGAAAGTTTATCAGTTAAAAATAAAAATGAAGAAGGTCGGAGGTGAACTTTAAAAGTCGAGAAAAAGTTGCTCAGAGTTAACGATCGAGGTTACTCGCTTACGCTAAGTACATAAAAAAGATTCTATGGATTATATCAATAAGAAGCGGGACTTGATTGAAGAACTTGAATGGAAGTGGAAACTCTACAGCGAGAAAGTTTGGGCCTTGACATCCAAGGCTAGCTCCCTTGAAGTTAAGCTCAGCACGGCAAAAGAAAAAAATTCTGCTATTGGAAGGAAGCTTGCCATGGTCTTCTCACAAGGCACGGTATGACTAGGATTGGTCAAAGAAATTTTTGAAGCTCCAAAAATAACTTCAAGACACTAAAGCTTGGCACAACAGTTACAGAGTATGCTGGACGAAGAAAATGTCTAGACTTGAGCATGAGCTTAAAGCGGCCAGAGATGAAGTGATTCATCTTCAGAAGCAGTTAGCCGATAATCAGCAGGCCAGTGTTAGCAAAGAGTTAGAGAAACTTGCTTCTTTAAGAAAGTCCTTCGGTGATCTTTTCGAGTCATACGAGAAGGAGAAGGCCGAACTTCAATAACCGAAGATCTAAATGATCTATGAGTGATAAGTTGTTAAGGACATGGAGGCTGAGTCAGAGATCCTAAGAAGATAATTACGGGAGTCCAGAGATAATTTTCAATGGGCTAACAAATTATTGTAGATAGCTTGTTGAAAAGGAAGGAACTTAAAGAAAAGATTATTAGCTTGAAGCAATCTCTGGCAGTGGTGGGTTGGTAGTACAAAGTTCGAAGGATCAGATCCTCCTTCTTAGGACTTTGTCCATTTTACTTTTTTGTACATGATCTTGCAGACCTTTATTTTGTAATGAACTTTTTATTTTGTAATGAACTTCAACTTTAATGAAGCAATGCTTTCTTCAATCATCTTTTTGCTCTACTTGGGTTCGATGTTTGTTAACTTCTTCACTTTCTTCATTTTCCTCCTATCTTATATAACTGGAGGTCCTCCTACATGTCAAGATGTGGTCCTCCCTCCTATTCCTGATATAATTGATCTTTACCTCCATTAGGATGAGATTCTCCTCCCATCCCTAATTGAGGTTATAGGGGCGCAAAAGGGCCATTGAAAGGGCCTCTCCCCTCCTCATGTCTTAAATAATTAGAGATCTTTATCCATATCAGGATGAGGTTCTTCTCCTATTTCTAACATAATTGGCCTTAGTAGAGAAGAGATGGGAAGAAGGCGATGACAAGAAGCCATTTAAAGTATTTTTCTTTTCATATTAAATAATGCTAGATTAGCTAACGGACGTGAGAAATCCTTCATTTGCTTTTAGAGGCATCTTGAAAATGCGCATCGATCCAACAATCGAGGATCTAACCAGATATGAACTAGGATCCAGTCAATCGGAGCCCAGTTTATCTCTCTCTCTACTATATATATATATATATATATATATATATATATATATATATATATATATATATATATATATATATATATATGTATGTATGTATGTATGTATGTATGTATATATATATATATATATATGTATGTATTTATGTATGTATGTATATATATATATGTATGTATGTATGTATGTATGTATGTATGTATATGTACATATATATGTATATGCACATGTATGTGTATATATATATATGTACATGAATACATACATATACATATATGTATATGTATGTATACATGTATATATGTGTGTACATGTATACACATATATATATACATATATATGTATATATATACACATATGTATGTATGTATGTATGTATGTATGTATGTATGTATATTATTGGGAATAGTGTTCCAAAGCCAATCATCAACTTATTGATAGTTGAACTAAATATTTGTACTTATATATGAATTATTAATGAATAAAATTAATTTTGACTTTTTTCATCACAAATTTCTTTATCTTCTAAAGAACTCCTGCATTGTGGTGAAGTTCTTAGGACTAGTTATAATCGATAAAGAAGGATTTATTGTTTAGTCTTTAAACTTATTTGCAACCAAATGACACGTTGTTATCAAGGACAATAATATTTATCGAGTATAGGTTATTGTATGCCATATGGATTAATTATCCTCTTAACCAAGGATTGTGGAGACACTGGTATGGCATGCAGATAAGATGTAGGAGTATATCTGCACTAAACATGATCAACTCCAGAGTTTTTCTACTATCAAGATTTGCTCTGATGGAATATGGGTAATCTCCGATTTGAGATCACTATGGTGACTTCCAAGCAATTTACTTTGCTTTGGTACTAAACTACCTAAATTTTTAATTCAGTGATTGAAGATTTTTGGACACCATTAAGTACTTAAGGAGTTGGTGTGTGAATCAAGATGGGATTGACCACTCCGATTCAGGAGCTGTATTCAATTATATTTCAATTTAGCAAATCCTTGGCCAGGATAGTCCTAGTGAGGGATCACAAGATTGATTGCTTTGAGACATGATTTGGATGTATTTATCAAGATTGATAGTTTAACTCTGAGTCATCCTATACACAGAGGTCAAAGGAATGAATCATGCAGTAACCATATTCACATAGGTTCTAAATATTGCGATTATGATTATTCGATCTATCCGGATGTCGGGTACCATTACTAGATAGTCACTTTGATTGGTATAGAAGGTGGTTCCTATACTATCAGCTTAGGATCGAACCTCCAAGGTCACATACACTAGAGGTTCCTATGTAATCTGATGGCTAGTGAAGAGTCTCACTGGACTGAGACTCTATGGTCAAAAGTCCCACTAGACTGAAACTCTTTGACCAAGAGTTCTACTGGATTCAGACTCTAAGTTCTACCTATCTAGGACTCTATAATCAAGAGTCTCATTAGTCTGGAACTCTGTGATCATGAGTTCTACTTGTTTGGGACACTGGTATCAAGAGTCCCACTAGTTTGGGACTCTTCGATCAAGAATTTCATTTTGGTAGGATTTTATTGTCTAGATACCCATCAAATTTGGACTCTATACTTATGAAAGATTTAATTAGTGATTTGATCAATAATTAACTTAATTTGATCAAGTAATGATCTTTGGTTCAAGTTCAATTGAATTGAATTTAGTTGGATTTAATTCGATTAGGTTATGAGATGACCTAATCATCGAGAAGGTTTGATCTCTGATTTGATCAGGGATTAAGCTTGATCAATTTTAATTTTATTAAAATTTAATTAAAACTAATTAATTCTAAATTTGTTAGGTTTAATCTGATCTAATTGGGCCAAACCAATTTGGATTGGAATGGACCAATTAGATAAGATTTAGATTAGACTAGTTTGACTAGTCTACTTCTCCCTAGCGCCACCTGGCTTTGCGCCATTCTATTGCCACACAAGAATGAGATTCTCATGATCTCTTTTCACATATAAAGGGTGCACGCCCAGCTATCCCATGTCCCAAAAGGATAAAGTCTGGTTGGTTGCCATTCAAATTCAAATGGAGTTTGAATTTGAATGGGCAACCACCTATCCTCTTATCTTGTGCCACACCTAATTTCCTATGCTCACTCCTCTCTATGAGAAATTGTTTCTCATAATATTTTTCCATGCTAAGAAGGGTGCACTCCTAGTCTCTCCACACCCTAAGTGGATAGGAACAATTTGATTGGCATTTGAATTCAAACGGGATTTGAATTCAAACGAACAACCAACCTATCCTTATCATTCCCACATGTAGAAGACTCGATCTTGCGCAAAAATAAAATGAGATCTCTTCTATGCATGCACACATCCTTCTGAGAGAGAGAAAGTATGCATGACCTTCCCCCTCTACATGGGAAATTAAAAAAAAAGGTGTTTTTGAGAGAAAACAAGCCAGAAAGGGTGCAGGATCTGGTGAGTGCTACCCTAGGGTTTTGACCTACGGTTCGGGATTCTAGTTTGTGAGCTACGAGGGTCATGAGTTCACAAAACTTGATGGAGTGCCTCCTCTACCTCTCTTCTACATCTACTAGCAATCTAGAGCATCCAAAGAGCCTGTGGATAAAGATCGAAGCTCTTCAGTCCATATTAGCCATTGAAGGATTCTAGCATCAAGCTAGCACTCGGAAGGAATCAATCGGGACCAGAACCTCTTGTGGATGATGTAGCTACATCACAATAAGTGGATCGCTCCGACGGTGATCAGATTACGGTGTTCGATGATCTGCATAGGTATCGTATTTTGAACATGTAGTATAGTAGTAAATAGTTTACTGCTATCGATTTAATTTTTCAAATTCAAAACATATATATTATATTTAGATCCTTAGTATAGGATTTTTTGATATGATCAATAACTCATATTTAATTAGATTAATTATATTTTTTCATTGTATTTAATTAATTTTCAAAAAAATTTTGAAAGTAGGGTTAGAAACCCTACACTTCATACCTTCACATACATACATACATACATACATCATATATATAAGTTTAAATAGGTATATTAGTATTTGACTTAAATATAGATAATTGTGTCTTATTGGTTAAGGTAGTGATTAGACCATCAAACAATTTGGGGTTCCAAATCCTAATACAATCTTATTATTTATATATTTTTATAAAAAATAATTATATATATATTATTAACATTTAATAAACTAAAAAATATTAAAAATTTAATAAAAAATAATTATATATATTTCTATATATTTTTTAAATAAATTATATATATATAATTGGATTCAAGTAGCAAGTACTTGAGGGGCAAATTTCAAATTTATAGAGATAAATTTTAAATCCATCCTAAATTGAAACAAATTTTTTAATTTTAAAAAACATGGAGATATATTAACTTTTCTTAATATAAATTATTTTATTAATTTAATAATTAGTATAATCTTTTGATAATGATAAGTTTATTATTTTGATAAAATAAGGGGTAGAGAAAGAAGGGAGAAGAGAAAGGAGGGAGGGAGAGAAAATCATAATTTATCACCCAAATATATGATAGGATTATTTACACAAAAAAAATTTTAATAATAAGATTTCAAATATAGTCCTTTAGGATCAAATCTAATATCCTATCATGATTTTTGTCCTAATTTTAAAAATTTTAGACATCCAAACAGGCCCTTAATCTTGAAGGGAAGAGTAGAATTGTGATTTACTTTTTTGTCACAAATCCATCATGAAAAGCTTTAAAAAAATCTGTATCTTTTTCCATCACAAATCTATTATAAATTTTGTGATGGACTTATAATGAATTTTTTATGATAGATATATCCATCACAATCCCATAACTGAAAACAATCAAAAATCTATGTTTTTTTTATCATAAGTCTATCATAAATTTGTGATGGATATATCTCTCACAAATCCATCACTAAAAGCAATAAAAAAATTGTACTTCCTTTTCCATTATAAATTTGTGATGGATATTTTGGTGATGGATACTTCCATCACAAATCTATCACTAAAGGTCTAAAAAAATTATTTTATTTTTCATCAAATATTCATTGCAAATCTATTATAATTTACGATAGAATTTTTTCGTCATAAATTTTCCACCATATGACCCAATTCATACCCCATCTAATGGCATGCCTCCCTAAATTGCTTGGTTCGCGCGTACCAAATCATAGTACATGTAAACTAGGATAGTATGACTCTTCAATTCAATTCGAACAAGGTCTGAATAAATTAGGCCTAAACTAAGTTTAAGCATCTTGTTTGGTTCAGTTCATTACAGATCTAGCCTCTCTCTCCCTTTAATAATTGAGAAGGAAATGGAGAAGGCCCAACCTCTTCTTATACTTTTCTTTCAAAGAACCAGATCTAGGATTTTACGGATAGATCTTGAAATCTTTTTAAGATCAAACAGTGGAAGACTTAAATAAATTAAATATTTATTTAAATAAATATAAAAATATCTTAGATCTAAGATTTATTACATGATCAAGGTATAATATTAAATCAAAAATTAAGAACACAAAGGAAAGATTAACATGTGAATCTCATCAACATACTACAATACTACATCTAATGCAGCTATAAAATAAATAGATCAGATCTATTACATGTGCAAGTTAGATGTTCTAACTTGTTGATCTAGGCTTGAGGATAATGTCATGAGCCGCACATGCATCCGATCTCTAAGAGTCGTCCACACGAGCCTACGAACACGATCAGAAATTCTGATGCAGAAAATCAGCACAGTATGCTAGTACTGTGCTGATCTTTCTTTGATGGTTGATCAGATGCCTCCTTCTCCTGGATTTGGACTCTTCCAAAGAGGAGAAGGTGGAAAGGAGGTTTTAGATGTGATACTCTCTTAGAAAATCCAAGGAAGAAGGAAGGAAAGAGATGAATACAGCAACCCTAGAAGAAGACCCTCTTCTTCTTCTCTTTGCTCTCACCTAGACACCTAGTTTGGTGTCTATGGAACCCCAATGCCCAAAGATCCTCTTTCTCTAATTTTCACATACCCCAAAGCAATCCCAAAGGTCTGTATTCTATAAAAATTTTAGTCAAAAATTTATCCTAAATAAATAGAAATAAAAGAGTCCTTGTCTAGGTCAAAAACTAGACAAGGAAAGGTCAAATAGGGCAAGACAAGGGGGTGCCCAACTATTGGGCGCCTCCTCCAAGTTCGGCGCCTCCTCCAAAATATTTGGCATGGACCAGCAAGGAAGGATGCACAAAAGATTCTTCTTTTACCATGGAATTCAGAGAAAGAATAGGAGAGGGGGCGGCACCATTTGGAAGGTGTTTTGGTTTATAAAGATTCTATCTCATACAATTCTAAATCAACTAACCTCTCCTTTTGACTTGGTCAACCACCAAATTTCCATATGAGAAAGAGAGGAGAGGACGGCATGCATGAGAATGCCTGGGAGAAGGATTTTTGTCACACAAAAAAAAAAAGAGAAGGAGGGCGTGGGCGTGAGATGCTTAGATGGCGCAAGGTGGAATCCTAGTCTTACTAGGATTCCATCTGTGACTTGGTCAAAATAGTTTCTTAAACCAAATTAAATCAAAATTAATTAAATTAAATTAAATTAGATCCTAATCTAATTAAAAATTTAATTAAATTTAATTAAATAATATTTAATTTTTATTTAATTTTTTAATCAAATTAGAAAATTGGGTTGACCCAAGTCCTAGTTGAACTAGGACTAGTTTTTTTCTTACACTTGGCTTATCCAATAAACCAATTGAACTTAATTCAATCAAGATTAAACTAAATCTAATTAAATCATATTTAATTAAACTTAATCTTAGCCCTTTGGCTTAATCAAATTATGCTAATTAGCTATTGAATTGCTAATCGACCTTTTTGCAATGCTTGCATTAAGTTAAACATCAATCATATTGATTATTTAACCCTAGAATGATTCTCAATCGTTGATCAACCAACCGATCAGATTGTGAGCTCTAATATGTGTGACCTCATAGGTTCGAACCTAAGCTAGTAGCATAGAAATTAATTTTTGTACCAATCAAAGTAACCATCTAGCAATGGTATCTAACGGCCGGATAGGTCGAATGTGTAGAACAACATCCTTAGAACCTATGCAGATATAGTTTCCATATAATTCATCCTCTTAACCAAAATGCTCGTAGGACACCTTAGAGTTCAACTATCAACTTTGATCAGGTTGTCTACATTATATTTCAAAATATCAAATCCATCTGATGGATTATCCTGGCCAAGATTTTGCTATATTGAAATATAGTGATACATTCTTCTCCAACTTTTGAAGTGGTCAATTCCATCTTAATCACACTTTGACTTCCCAAATACTTGACTGTGCCTAGAAGCCTTTCATTACTAACTTAGAAATTCAATTAGTCTGGTACCAAAGCATAATGAGTTGCTTGCAAGTCACTGAGGTGATCTCAGGCCTAAGGGACACCTATACCTACATCCCATCAGAGACATTCTCGATAGTAGAATGCTCTAGAGTTGCTCACATTCAAGGATGATGTACCTATTATTCCTACGACTGCTCGGAGCCACAGTCATAGATTCGATCTCTTGCATGAATCTGGGTGTTAATCCAACAAACTAAAGAAGATCTAAGAAAGATGAGAGAAGCTAGGGTTTTGACATTAGAATCAGAGAGAAGAGAGTTAGAAAGAAAAGCTCAATTGTATTCCAACCTTATTGTAAAAGCTACAATATCCTGATTTATATACCTTAGAGTTTCTATATGAATCCTAATAAACCCTAGCTCAAAAATTTTCCTAGGCTAACCCAATACATAAAAGCACTCACCGAGCCCATGTACACTCATGTCTCACATGTTCTCATCCTCTGGATCTAAACCCAATCCGTACATGAATTAGCCCCCTTAAGACCCCTTAAATCAGGCCTTAAGACCCCCAGGATAAGTCCCTATCCTAGTCCAAACAAAACCCACATGTAACTCTGCCTACAGACTGAGTCGGCTCAGTCTCCGCACTGAGCCAGCTAACCTGAGACTGGGTCAGCTCAGCTTCAGACTAAGCTGGCCTAGTTTTTATGTCATGCCTACAGTCCCAAACATGACCTTCTATTGATCCTGTGCTCTGAGACTTAGCCGATCCAATTTCAAACTGAGCTTGCTAATCTGCAGAAAGTTTCTTTTTTGTAGTCCTCAATCTCTCGACTTTGGTTCCTTACTCCATCTTGTGTTCCAAGTTTTTGAAGCTCTAACCAAGCCCCTTAAGGTCCTCAATACCTGAACCTCGAGCCTATAGAGAGCTACATACCACCTCCATCCTAGGACAACTCCTGTCCTAGCCATAGGACTGCACCTATCCTAGTCTCTCCGAAGCCCTCACCCTGGCTTCGCCCATTGCCTCCCAAGGCTTGGAAGCACCACACCATCTATAATCTCCACCTTGGTGCACCTAAGCCTTGGCACACCTAGCAACATCCTCCTGCACGATCCTACTGTCCCTACATGTTCTGATAGCCCCTCATGCTCATCTTGCTACTTGAAGAAAAATCTTGATTTTTTGGATCAGGTTCGTTTAAATCTGATCAGATCAAGAGATATATTTTAAAACTTTTTTTCTTTGATCTAGATTAGATCTGAGATATTTTAAATCTGATTCTTATTATTTTAATAATTAAAATAAATTTAGATAAATTAAATCAAATTTAATTTACCTTGAACTGGGTAATCTTATTATCCGTTGATGATCCTATAAGTAACGGAAGGTTCTGGATCTAGCCACGCAAGTGCTTGGCCTCTACCAGTATCTACTCGGGCTGGATCTGGAGATCCTCTTCTTCTCTATCACATCTCCAAAAATTAGATCTAGATCTAATCTGAAGGATCTTCAAAACATCTTTCGAAGATCAGCAGTTGTCCTTTGCAGCAGTGCAGCCTTCTAGCTTTCTGTCGCCTTTCTCTCATCTGGATTGCACCAACCAAGAACCCAAATTCCTTTTGGATGTGAAGAGGAGAGGGAGAACTTGGCATGGAGGAGGAAGAGGGAGGAGACCTTGGGCATGGAGAACTCTTTCTCCAGATTATTCAATGCTTTTTGAGTTGGGCGCAGGGTCTTATTTATAGACTGTCTGTGATCCAACTCCTCTTCTTCCCAACCAATCACAATTCTTTGTAAAATCAAATCTAAATCTGATTGATGGAAATAGAGTCCTCTGGATTCCTCCTTAGATAGCACCTAAGACCAGTCAAACTTGGTTCTTAGGAGAACTCTAATCGAAATCCGAAAAGAAGATGGAAACAGGGACTCCTAGGTGCCTCCAACTTGGGCACATGCCAAGGGTGGCGTGCGCCCTCCTCCTCGCCAGGTTCTGGCAGGGGAACAAGCCCCCACCAGCTCTCCAATAGGTGCGTGACATGTGGACAAAAGTCAAAGTATCTATGGTTAATATTTGACCAGTCAAAGGTCAACTTTTGACCAAAGTCAAAGGACGAAAAATGGTAGGTGATCAAAAATGGCAGGTAATGTCTTATAAAATAAGATAACCTTTTCTGACTTGGACGAGCTCCAGTCAGATCAAGTGAAAACCTTTGATCGAGCACAAACTCCTTTGGCTCAGTCAGGATAACTTATTTATAATAGTAAAAGAAGAACGTTAAGTTCAATCGAGTGCTAGCACGATTTTCTTGAACCTAATTGAATCTCATTCAGATCAATTGAACTAGATCAGTTCAATTGATGATCACCAGATTTAAACCCTTATTTGTGTGACCCAATTAGGTTCAGTTCTGTATGGTAATGGGACTGAGCCAATTAGCAAACCTAATTTTGGACTGAGCCGGCTAACCTGCAAAAAATATCCTTTTTATAGTCTTGATTCTTCGATTTTGATTTCTTGCTCCACCTTAAATCCTAGGTCTTCGAAGCACCAACCAAGCCCCTTGAGGCCCTCAATACCCGAACCTCAAGTCCATGGAGAGCTACATGCTGCCTTCATCCTAGGACAACTTCTGTCCTAGCCCTAGGATCACACCTATCCTAGCCTCCCCGAAGCCCTCACCCTGGCTCCGTCCGTAGCCTCCTAAGGCTTGGGAGCACCATACCACCTACAACCCCTGCCCTTCCCGACCGCTACCACCTACACCTGCCCTCCCCATCCCCGATCGCTATTGCCCCTGCCCTTCCCGACCGCTACCTCCTTCCCCCTACCCTCCCCATCCTCGGCCGCCCGCCCCTGCCCTCCCCCTCTCTTGGCCTCCCCATCGTGGCACCCCTCTGGGCCCCCTCGCCCTCTCTCTCCCTTCTCTCACCCCCCACCCTCGTTCTCTCTCTTCTCTCTCTATCTCACTATCTTGCTCTTATTTCATAGGTTGCCTCTAGCATCATCGTCTTCTCCTAACGCCGTCGCCGATGACCCTCAGAGCTTTCGGTACGATCCCCTCTCTATAGCTATAGGTATAATTTTTATTTTAATTTTATAGTATTATTTATTAATTACTAGACTAGACCTATCAATGGATCGGATTTGGGTCAGAACCTAGATATTCGGATCTAGATCTGATTTTAATTACTGATATCAGACCCAAACATGAATACCCAATGGGTCCATACTAAAAGTACCAGACCCAAACCCTAATGGATCTCGAGTATCCGAACCTAATTTTGGGATCCAAAACTAAGAAAGAGAGAGGAAGAGAGGGTGGGAGGGGTTTGGCCTCACCATCATCACCGGCAAGGGAGATCGAGAGAGAGGAAGGGAGGGGCTCCGACCTCATCGGCATCATTAGGAGGGAGGGGGTCCGACCTCATCGGCGAGGGAGATTGAGAGAGTGAGAGAGGGAGGGAGGGGTTCGGCCACGCCACCATCACTAGCAAGGGAGATCGAGAGAGGGAGAGAGGGAGGGAGGGGGTCCAGCCTCATCGGTGAGGACGATCGAGAGAGGAAGAGAGGGAGATCGAGAGAGGGAGAGAGGGATCAGGGAAGCAGGGGTCTGGCCTTACCGATAATGGAGATTGAGTGGGAGATGGGCAGTTTGTCATGCATGCAAAGTTGAGTGGGAGACCGGCGATGGAGATTGAGTGGTGCCTAGGCATATTTTTGATGATACCAAAGTTGATGATGATGTTGGACCATGCATGCAAAGTACTCCTCTAGGACAAAACTTACCAAATACTATTGAGATCCTAAACACATTTGTTAGGAGCGATGGTGATGTCCATATTGTAGATACCACTAGACGATGATTTCAACATTCTGATATAAATTATTAATCTATTTATTGATGTGTTGCTAATATTATTGTTCAACATGTTATATTGGTTAATGTTCATTAATGTTGCAGATTACGATGGCACCAAAATGCCATCTAGCTTTCATCCCTACCCCTTGGTGGGTTATGCAGAGTTCGGCATCTAAGGAGCAGTTGGAGCATCCTCCATCCATCTCCACATCGACTACTCAGAGGCCTCCACCACCGGCATCTACTCCATCGGTGGCATCTACTCCACCGACATCTGAGCCTCCACCATCATCCACATCTCCGACACATGCTACTCCACTAGCATCTGATTATATATTTTTATTATATTATTTATTTATTTATATATAGTATTTATATACTTATATATTTGTATAACGTATTTTCATTATAGGTGCATCATCAAGTCGGACATTTTACGATCCCATACGTATAGAGCATGTGTCGAACCGCCAGCATCAGGTGATGGTGCAATATGATGCAGAGGGGAGGCCAGTAGGGGAGACCATATGGGAGATACGTATCTTTTTTGGAGTGCTTGTGAGGCAGTCAAACATTATTCCCATAGAGCCTAGAGACTGATGATTGATGGATGCTGCTGTTAGGGATCGAGTGTGGGAAGAGATATGGGTAAGTGCATCTTAATTATATTTATGCATTTTACATGTTTACACTATGTTTAATTAGAATAATTTTGTAATTGACTTTTGATAATTTTGTGCAGAGGAGGTATGACTTTCCTGATCACGAGAGGGCTCGAGATGCCTGACTGAAGAAGATCGAGGAGTTGTACCGGGCCTACAAGGTCAAGCTCCGTAAAGGATACCTTGAGCACCGATGAGACACTTCGGAGGAGCTTGTTCCTTAGATACAGGACTGTCCTCCGAGTCAGTGGGAGAGGATGGTTACATATTGGAGGAGCCAAGAGTTCGAGGTAAAATTACTAACTTTTAAATTTTTTAATACGCTTAAAGTTATATTTAAATATTTTTTAAATATTTATTATTTATTTGAATATTTGTTAGGCTATCTCCCGTTAGAATCGAGAGAATCAGGCAGCCCAGGAGTATACGCACACTCTCGGCCATGAGTCAATGGCCAGTCATGTGCATATAAAGATAATGAATTCTAAATCTTACTAGATAAATTAAATTGATATTTTTTTTTTATTTTTCTAATAAACTGATCCATTGTTATAGCTGATGAGAGATGGAGTGATGCCCAGTTGTAGTGAGATCTTTCGATCCAACCGTACAGATAAGAAGGGCTGACTGATGAACGCCACGATTGAAAGGATTTTTGTAAGTATTAAATATATTAGTATATATGATTAGTATTATAATATTTCTTATAAAATTTTATTTAAATTTATAATTACAGAATCAGTTAGATGCACTTATGAGCGAGGGCCCAGATACCTCTGGCCCCCATGACCATCTGTCTCAGGTCTTGGGGCCTGAGCACTCTAAGAGGATCCGATGTAGGCTCGGACATACATCGATCAGCTATTGGTCTGAGGTGAGCATCTCTTTATAGGTTTTCAATGTCATCAGTTAGGAGGAGCTTGAGGAGGCATTGGTATGGGTAGATCATGTTGCAACGCAGGCAGATCGAGCTGAGAAGCATGCATCTCATCTGGAGGACATCATGAGAGACATGGTGTCGATGCTTAGCGCACGTTTTGGAGGTGCCTTCATGGGCTTTGAGGATATGTTGGTCTACATTCCAGCTCCAGGTCCTCTAGCTTCGGCTTCGACTCCAGCTCCAACTCTGGCTCTAGCTCGTGCTCCATCTCTCGGTGACGACAGCGATGTAGATTTAGGAGACTTTTGATATATATTTTTTAAAAAAATATTATAATAAATTTTATTTGATAATAAAATTTTAGTATTTCAAAAATATTTTTATGTTTATAATATTTTTTGTATTATATATCTCTACATTTATCAAGTAAAATATATAAAAAATAAAAAATTTTATATTTTTTAATTATTTAAAAGATATGGTAGCGATTTTATAACCACTATCATAGACATGCCAATTGCTGCCGTAGGCATGTGTCAATCGTTGCCATAGAACCTATAGCAGTGGTTCAATAACTGCTACTATAGACCCTATGCAGCGGTTATGTAACTACTACCATAGATCAAGATATGGCAGCGGTTACATAACCGCTACCATAAGTCAAAATATGACAGCAGTTCAAAAATCGCTACAATAGACAGTCTATGGCATCGATTTTCATAACCACTATCATAGACCTACGGTGATGGCTGCAGTGGCAGTAGTTATATAACCACTGTCATAGCCTATAGCAATAATTTTTTAGACTACAACAGCAGTTACAAACCACTACCGTAGTCCTATTCTGTAGTAGTGGAAGTCTATAAATCCCATAAGTTTCAGATCTGACTCGCCATAAACCAACCATTGATCCTTAATATTTTTTAAATACTTAAGAATGATTTTAACCACTTTCTAGTAATTTCTTCTAGGATCAGACTGGTATCTACTTACTACTCCTAGTGAGTATGCCACGTTTGGTCTCGTATATGTCATGACGTACATGATAGATCCCACTACCAAAGTATATGAAACTTTACTCATACGCTCTCTCTCTTCAAAAGTTGTCGGATAATCCTTCTTAGAGAGAGAAATTCCATGGCTTATCGAAAGATAGCTCTTTTTAAAATTCTCCATACTGAACTTCTTTAGCATAGTATCTATATATGTATACTGGGATAATCCAAGCATCCTTTTAGATCTATCTCTATAGATCTTCATTCCTAGGATGTAGGATGCTTCACCCAAGTTCTTCATGGAGAATTCTGATAACAACCAAACTTTTATTTCCTACAATGCGGGAATGTCATTCCCGATTAAAAGAATATCATACACATACAAGATAAGGAATACTACTGCTGGACCATTTGCCCATTTATAAATATAGGGTTCTTCTCCATTCTTAACGAAGCCATATGTTTTGATCACTTTATCAAAATACATATTCCAACTTCGAGATGCCTACTTTAGTCCATAAATAGATCTCTAAAGCCTGCATACCTTGGACTCATCTATGGATGTGAACCTCTCAGGTTGTATCATATATACCTCTTTAGTTAACTCTTCATTCAGGAAAGCTGTTTTTACATCCATTTGCTAGATCTCATAGTCCAGATGGGTAGCAATCGTAAGCATAATCCGAATGAATTTGAGCATTGCCATAGAAAATAATATCTCATCTAGTCAATACCATAACATTAACGATACCCCTTGACAACCAGATAGGCTTTATAGATCTCCACCTTTCTATCTACGTCTCTTTTTCTTTTGAAGATCCATTTATAGCCAATGGATTTAACCCCTTTGGATGGGTCAACCAATGTCCACACATCATTGACTTTCATGGACTTCATTTCAAATTTCATGACCTCAAGCCATTTTTCGAAATCAGGTCTCTGCATAGCATTCATATAGAGATGATCGGATCCTCATCATTCTCATCGAGTTTGATAGGATCACCATCTTGGATCAAAAAATCATAGTATCTATCTAGATGATGCTGTACTCTATCGGACTGTCTTAATGATGCAGGTACACTAGGCTCAGGATTTGATCTAATCAAATCTGACTCAGGTTTAGCTACGGTATCAATTTTTCTATCTATTGAGCTTCATCAAGTTCAATCTTAGAGGCAACAGTTCTTTCACCAAGAAACTTCTTTTCTAAAAAGATTGTCTTAAAGCTGATGAACACCTTTTGTTTTGCATCATGGTAGAAATATAACCCTTACTTTCTTTGGGATACCCTATAAACACACACTTATCAGACCGGGGTCCAAGCTTATCTGTATGCAAACATTTGATATAGGTCGAACAACCCCAAACCCGCAGGTGAGAGAGTATAGACCTACGCTCAGTCCATATCTCATATGGAGTCTTTGCGATAGATTTACTTAGTACATTGTTCAATATATAACATGCAGTCTCAAGAGCATAACCCCAAAATAAAATAGGCAGACTAGAAAACTCCATCATGGATTGAACCATATCTAATAAGATTTGATTTCTCCTTTCCGATACACCATTATGTTGTGGTGTGCTAGGAGGAGTCCACTGTGAGAGAATTCCATTCTCTCTTAGATATGTCAAGAACTCATTGGATAGATATTCACCTCCTCGATCCGATCAAAGAGTTTTAATACTCTTTCTAATTTATTTTTTTACTTCACTTTGGAGTCTTTTGAACATTTCAAATGAATTCGACCTTTGTTTTATTAGATAGACATATCCATATCTGGATAGATCATCTATGAAAGTGATGAAGTAGACATATCCATCTCTGGCACTTGTGCTCATTGGTCTACATACATTAGTATGTACTAGACCTAAGAGCTCAGTAGCTCTCTTATCTTTTTCAGTAAAAGGTGACTTGGTCTTTTTTTTAAGAAGACAGGACTCACAGGTTGAAAGTGATTAATAATTACCAACTTCGAGGATTTTCTCTTGGATCAACATGTTTATCCTGTTCTTATTAATATGACCTAGTCTACAGTACCATAGATAGATATCAGAGACATTATCTAATCTAGGTATTTTTTAGAAGTGTATATTATACTCACAGGCTATGATAAAATATAAATATCATTTTTTATTATCCTTGCATTATTATAATATTATTCATAATAATATCATAATAATTTTTTTTATAGATAAATGATAACCATCTTTGGCCAAAAGGCTAATAGGGATTATATTCATCAGAAAGAAAGGAGAATAATGACATTCATTTAAAGAAATGATATTAATATTGAGAATAAGTTAAACTATTTCCATAGCTAGAACTGGAACAGACTTTCCATCTCCAACATTCAGGAATCGCTCATTATTCTCAAGTCTTCTACTAATTTGAAGTTCTTGCAACATATTGCAAATATGGACTAGACTTTTGGTATCCAATACCCAAGTAGAAGTATCACAAATAGAAAAATTATAAGATATTATCATATAACATTCTTGATCAGCAACTACTTGCTTATCTCTCTTATTCAACCTGTTGGGATCACGAAAATCATGACACTGAGGACAATTCCTCTTCCAATGCCCCTGCTTCTTACAATAGAAGTACTCTACCTGATCTAGGTTATTCTTGGATCTTATGTTTAAATTGGGAATAGAGGCCCCAGCACGAACCACTTCATGCTATTGAACAACATTCAACTTCTGATACTTATTATCGAAGTTGAGTCTCATAAGTTAATCACTGTCAAATAGTAAATGGAGCAACTGTGGTTTGGGTTTAACTGCATAAAGAAAAATCAAAAGCCTAATTAGTAATTGATTTATTAAACCTAAAGATTTAAACTTTAATCAAAAGATTTCTTTCACTATTTTATTCGAATTGGTAGTCTCTATCTCCAATTCAAGAAATCATCCTAATTTCTTAGTGGGTACTAGAATCCACAAAGACTGCACACAAGCCCAACTATGGTTGGTCAACCCATGTACATCTAAGGTTAGGTTCAAAACTAATTATTTCTTTAAATAATTTTTAGTAATTTAATTTTATCTCAGGTATCTTTTCAGTAGGCTAGGGCCTCCACTGAAAGTTCTGGTTAGGTCCAACCATTAACATGATCATACTTGGTCCATCTAACTAATGAATGATTAAGTCCAACTATAGTTGATCAACCTAACCATCATTTAGAGAAATGCATCCAAGAAATCATATTATGAATGATAATTTCATTAGCAGATAAGCACCAGACCTATGGGCCTCCAATGATTATCCAACTAATGGATCCATTATCATCCACTTAATGGAAGGCTATGATCTAGTTATCACCATAACTAATTCATTTTAAGGACCTAAAAATTTTAGAGGATTTAATTTTTAAAGAGGAGGGAAGGCCAAATGAACCAGCTTGTCATGATTCTCCTACTAACTTCACCAAGTCAGCTTAAGGGAGACCATTAATAAGCTGGTCAAGGAGCACCTAAATCAGTCATACTGATTTACTTAGCTGACATGGATCAACTTGAATAGTCAAGTGATCCAATCAAAATATAATTTTACCAAAAGGCCAGGTAAATTTGATCAATGAGAGGGTCTGCCAAAGCTTGCCTTAGACACCATCAGAAATGGTCAGGTAAGCGGGCTACTAATTAAAGACCACCGGTCTGGTTTACCTTAGACACTAATTGATTTAATTAGTTTTAATTAGATCAACCTAACAGTTCGTGTTGGATCTCATAGCCAAGAATCAAGTCCATCTTGGGTCTCGCTAAAGTCATGGACTTAACCAACTATAACTATTATAATTGATCTAGAAAATCCTTGACCTAATCTAAGACAATAATTGATTAGATTTAGTCAATTCTCTAATTAAATCCATTCTTTAATCTAACCCTAGGTCTAATCCAATTAATAGACCTAATCCCCACTAATCCATTTAACCCAATATATTATGATTTGTGTCTTAGGATCTTTGATTTACAATTCTAGATCCTGATCTAACAACTTCTTAATTCTTAATTAAGTTTTGGGCTGAGGGTTGGGGTTCGGCTTTTTAAAAATAATTTTTATATTTATAAAATATTTTTATAATATGGTTCTATCAACCAAATTGTATGTTTGATTCATAATCAAAATGTAAGTAACATAAATATGAATCTACTTTAGATCTAATCTAAATAGGTTCATGTAATTAAAATAGTTTCAACACCAATCAATCATAAATCAATGTAGATCAAATCTAACATATTTATGATGATTAAAATTAGATTAAAATATTTTTAATCAAATCATAAAATTTCTTAGATCTAATCTAAAATTTTATGATCAATGTTTTAGATCAGCATGTACTAGAACAACCTTTTTACTGTAAGGGATAAATCTTATAGCAGGACAACCTTATAAGATCAGTCCGTGCAATCTAAAATTTTTATTTTTAGATCTAAAACTATTTTAAATCTATTAAATTATAAATAAAATAAAATAAAATTTAATAAATTTATGATTAGGAGTAGATTATTACGAACTAGAACAACCTTTTCACTGTAAGAGGTAAACCTTACAGCAGGATAATCTTATAGTAGTTTGTGAGATCTAAATTTTTAATTTTAGATTTAATAATTAGATTATAAATTAGATCTAATTTAATAAATAATCTAAATATGATCAAGAAAATCATGTAATAAGAACCTAAGCTCCGATACCAATTGAAGGAACTAGATCTAGAGTTTCATGGATAGATCTTTAAACTTTTTAAGATAAAGTAGTAAAAAAATTAAATAAATTAAATATTTATTTAAATAAATATAAAAATATTCTAGATCTAAGATTTATTACATGATTAAGATAAGATATTAAATCAAAAATTAAGAACATAAAGAAAAGATTAACATGTTGATCTCATCAACATGCTACAATACTACATCTAATGCAGCTATAAAATAAATAGATCAGATCTATTACCTATGCAAGTTAGACATTTTAACTTGATGATCTGGACTTGAGGATGATGTCACAAACTGCACATGCATTTGACCTCTAGGAGTCATCCACACGAGTCCACGAGCATGATAAAAAATTTTGATGTAGAAAATCAGCACAGTATGCTAGTACTGTGTTGATCTTTATTTGATGGTCGATCAAATATCTTCTTTTTTTGGATTTGGACTCTTTCAAAGAGGAAAAGGTGGAGAAGAGGTTTCATATGTGAGACTCTCTCGGAAAACCCAAGGAAGAAGGAAGGAAAGAGATGAATACAGCAATCCTAGAAGAAAACCCTCTTCTTCTTCTCTTTGCTCTCACTTAGACACCTAGTTTGGTGTCTATGGAACCCCAATGCCCAAAGATCCTCTATGTCTAATTTTTACACACCCCAAAGCACTCCTAAAGGTTTGTATTCCATAAAAATTTTAGCCAAAAATTTATCCTAAATAAATAAAAATAAAAGAGTCCTTATCTAGGTCAAAAACTAGACAAGAAAAGATCAAACAGGGCAAGACAAGGGGGTGTCCAACTCTAGGATTCCATCTATGACTTACTAGGATTCCATCTAGATGGTGCAAGGTGGGCGTGGGCATGAGAGGCTTAGATGGCGCAAGGTGGAATCCTTGTCTTACTAGGATTCCATCTATGACTTGGTCAAAATGATTTCTTAAACCAAATTAAACCAAAATTAAGTCAATCAGAATAAATTAGGTCCTAACCCAATTAAGAATTTAATTAAATAAGATTAAATTAGATTTATTTTTAATTTAATTTTTTAATCAAATTAGAAAATTGGGTTGACCAAAGTTCTAGTTGAACTAGGACTAGTTTTTTCCTTGCACTTGGCTTATCCAATAAACCAATTAGACTTGATTCAATCAAGACCAAACTAAATCTAATTAAATTATATTTAATTAAACTTAATCTTAAACTTTTAGCTTAATCAAATTAAGCCAATTAGCAATCAAATTGCCAATCGATCTTCCTGTAATGCTTGTACTAGGTTAAACATCAATCATATTGATTGTTTAACCCTAAAATGATTCTCAATTATTGATCAACCATCCGATCAGATCATGAGCTCTAATATGTGTGACCTCATGGTTCGAACCTAAGTCAGTAATATAGAAATAAATTTTTATATCAATCAAAGTAACCATCTAGCAATGATATCCGACGGTCGGATAGGTCGAATGTATAGAACAACATCCTTAAAATCCATGTGGATATAGTTTCTATATAATTCATCCTCTTGACTAAAATGATTGTAGGATACCTCAGAGTTCAACTATTAACTCTGATTAGGTTGGCCATATTGTATTTTAAAATATCAAATTCATCTAATGGATTATCCTGTCCAAGATTTTGCTATATTGAAATACAATGATGCATTCTTCACCAACTCTTGGAGTGGTCAATTCCATCTTGATCACACTCTGACTTCGCAAGTACTTGACTATGCCCAAAAGCCTTCCATTATTGAATTAAAAATTTAGTTAGTCTGATACCAAAGCATAATGAATTGCTTGTAAGTCATTAAGATGATCTCAGATCTAAAGGATACTTATACCTATATCCCATTAGAGATATTCTCGATAACAGAATGCTCTAAAGTTGATCATGTTCTATGACGATGTATCCATACATCTCACCATATGCCATATTGGTATCTCCATACTTTTTAGTTGAGAGAACAACCAATCCATATAGCATACAATGACCTATGCTCGATAGACGCTGTCGTCCTAATTAACAGTCTATTATTTAGTTGTGAATAGATTTAAGAACTAATCGATAAATTTTCTCTTAATCAAAGCTAAATAGTCTTAAGAACTTCATCACAATGATGGAGTTTGTTAGAAGATTAATACTTTTGTGATGAAAAATGCCAAAAAAATATTTTATTTATTAATGAATCAATTATAGATATAATGTAGCTCAACTATTAATAGGCTGATGATTCGCTTTGGGACACATTTTTCAACATTCTTTTCAACAAAAAAAAATCAAAAAAAGGGGATAAATTTTGCATATTTTAACCTAGATTAGAGCCAAAAATAGGTAAATGGCCTCCTTCCTATCCCTCTTTTCTATTTTTTCTTTTTTCATGCTAAAAATTAGCAATAAATAGAGAAAATGAGAGGAGATCATGCCAAAATTTTGGATTTTGGTGTGATTTGATGATATGATATGGATTTATGGATGGTTGGCATAATATAGTCAAAATCATAATTTTGATTAAATCTATGAACTTTTAAATTAAAAATTATTTTTAATTAAAAATAAATAAAATAATGATCAAAAGTTACTATAAAATTGGTGGCATATTTGAAAGTATGCAAGGTACTTTTTGTTTAAATTTGTGTAGCAATTTATTTAATTTTAGGCATAATGATGCAAATAAAGTTCTAGACCTAAATTTAAACAAATTTGAACAATAAGTGCTCTTTTATATATATCAATGAGCTAAGAAAATTTATGTAGCATCCTTCATAGAGTGCTACTTTAATCCAAAGTATAATTAATTTTTTGAATAGTTTATATTTACATATCTTTTGAATTAAAAATTAAAATATATAAATAATGTAAAAACTAGTATTATGTGTGGATAATTTAGAACTATTTTCAGAAGTAGAAATCTAACTTTTTTACATTACATTGAACATTTACTATTTTAATTAATTAATTAATTAATAACTAAACAAGATCAAAATATATATAGTACCCTTAGTAGGAGTCTACATTAGCCTAAATTAAAATAAATTTTATAGATAATTTGCAATTAAGTATCACTTTATTATGCAAAATCAATAAAAATTTCATAATGAAGTCTAAAAATTATCAAAAAAATTATACTACATGGATAATATAGAAGTAGTTTCTAGACTAATTTGGTGACTTTTAATTACAACATAATTATACTAATTTTGAATAATTAATTAAATAATTATTAATTTATGTAAAAATGTTTGATGTTGGTTCTATAAGCTTGGAGGAATGGATCCAAGAAGGAAGAAGGAGTCGGAGCATGATAATGATCGAGATCATAGAGTCATGCTTTTGAGTCGGCACCATTAGGGTTATAAGTAGTATGATATAGAGTTCAAGGAACGAGAGATGGCCAATTTAAAGTAGCATTTTTGGCTGGTTATTATCTTGATATGTTTGCCCGCCAAAGATACCCATAGGAGGTTTGCCAATTATTAAAGAAGCATTTGTCGATTTTAGGATAGCTAAGCAAAGAAGTGCTAAGAAAAGGGCAAAGGTCAAATGCCAGATAGTAGAGCCATTATCATATCATTCCATGGATCCGAAGAACTATGAGACATTTGTTCAAATGATGAGGTGATGCAAATATAGGTCACCATCTAGGAGAGCCTAAATGATTGTTGATAGAGGGAAGAGATTACAAGGCACAAGGCTCAATTTGGGCCCTAAGAGTATGAGTTAGGTTTGGTTCCAGACCTACCATTGCAAATTCAGGCTATAGGAGGGCTTTACCAATCAGTAGAGATGACAACTATATACCTCTATGCTTGGGGCCTTTAATAGTAAGAAAATGAAGAAATATACAGAAATACTAGTAGGGGTTACTATTCATGATGTAAATCTACATATCTTTCCAGCAGAAATTTCAAGTACTAGAGGATTGATATTATATGGGATTTATTAATTTGTCAACTTATGAAAATCATTGACAATGTTAAATTGACAATAGAGAGGTGTTGAGAAGAGACCACCAAAATACCTAGTTTACTTGGAGAGGTGGACGCAATTGATCCACCTAGCAAAGCCAAGTGGAAAGGGATATCCAAGGAAATTAAAAAGCAAATCGGGTTACTAAGAAAGGAAAAGAAAAGGAAAGTTGCAGTTCAATTGGAGGGAGTCGAGGTGTCTATTCACTCAACTACGGCAACCAATGAGTCCTTGAATGAGTTGTTGCCTAGATCATCCTATGATGCTTATGATAATGACAATTCAAGCAATAATGTATTTCATGGTCATAAAGGTAGAGATGGATATGTTGAAGGAACTTTTGTCCCAGCCAGATCGGATTAGATGCAGCAAAATTTAAAATTTTTGTTGGATCTGATCTAGCCTAGGATTGATAGATCTAATTACAAATTTAGAAATAAACAAGCATACAAAGAGTTAGTGATCACATCACCTTACACAGGTAGATGATCTCCATGATTCGATGATCTGATTCTGATCGAGGTTCACCTTTAAGCCGTGCACGTGCCTAGCCTCTATCAGTATCTACATAGGTTCAGATCTAGATGTCATCCTCGGCTTGATCTAATTTTGGCAAATCAAATCTGGATCTCTTAGGTCTGCTTTCGATTGGATCATCGGCAATACCTCGATTGACAAATGACCGAATCTCCTTCTTCTTGCATGGGCAGCACTTCAACCTTCGAATGCTTGGATTAGCCCAACTCTTAGACGTGGGGAAGAGAGAGAGGAGGTGTGAAGGTAGAGAAGTAGGACTTCGTACTTGAAAAAAGAAATGCTAAACCCTTTAGCTTAGTCTCCTATTTATAGAAATAGGAAATCTAGAGTTCTAGTGCTTTAAACATTTGACCGGATCAAATACTTAAAGCAGAAAAACTCCTTCATAAGAAGTGGTGCCACCTCTCCTTTTCTTTGTGTGTTTTATCAAACAAAACATTCACCTAGCATATGCCAGCTTATCCAGATAAGGTGGTTGGCACCCAGATAATCTCTCCCTTTGAGTTTGAACAAAATCAAATGCTTTGCCTCATTCAAACCCAGTTTAAAAGAAAACAAACTCCCTCTTATCTTATCCACTATAGGCGCATGCTAAGAAAAGTAAGAGGGTGTGCACCCTCTAGGACTCTCTTTAAGAAGTGCACACACCCCTAGAAAAATTCTAGGGGGCTTGCACTCCTCTCCCTTGTGCAAAGACCAAGTCAAATGGGAGGGTGCCAACACTTGGCGCCCCCTCATCCTTATCTTCTTAGGAGATCAGGACAAGGTCCTAATCTGATTAGGACAAAACCAATTCATCCTTATCTTCATAGGAGATTAGGACAAGGTCCTAATCTGATTAGGACAAGATCAATTCAGGGTATCTAGACAAGCCAAATCTAATTTAACTCAGTCCAGACTAATAAAAAATCCAATACAGGAGAAAATTAGGTTCAATCATGTGCTAGCATCATTTTCTTGAATCTAATTAGATTAAATCCAAATCAATTAGACTAAGTATATCCAATTGAAAATGTCCAAGGCCAAACCCTTATTTGTGTGATCCTATAGGTTTAATTCTGTATGGTAATGGGATATGTCATGATCTCCATCATCGATATCATCAAAATTTCTTTCAATGAATGAGAACTCTTTTTGATTCAACCAATTAGAATTATCGATCATCAAGATAATTCTAATTGATCCCATAATCTACCAATGATATCTAGCAGTATATGATGATAATCCATTAGAACAAAAAAAAAACCTTGGTACAATTATCGTGTGATTCAATTCTTTCATCATGAATTCTGATAGGATCGAGGTTAAGGTTGACTCGTCAAATCTTATACTTATCATATGATTGAATCAATCGATTCAAGTTCGATGTAAAATCCTAATAGAAATTTCTTTCTATTAGTTCACATTATCATAACCATGGACTTTAGGACTCAATGTCATGATCACTATAGGACTACTCCTCTACCAAGGTTGATAGATCTCATTTTGGTGCTATTCAATTTCTATAATAAGGGCATGTTATAGCCAATATACACCTCAGGATTCTAAATGACTAAGAGATCGAGTTATGGTGTAGTCAAACTATAATATCCTTAAGATAAACTATCGATACACCTCAGGTCAGAGAATCAGATACACTACTATAGCAACGAGCAAGTCATTGACGAGAAGGTAGACTTTCTTGTGATTGCTTGAAGTTAGTCGCACTTAGTATCCTTATTCTTAATAAATACTTGTACTTTCACTTCAGTATCTTCATACCATAGATTCAAGACTCATCTATCTTAAGAAAATGATTGTATACCAATCTTTTGGATCGATCACCATCCTTATGATGATCTTATGATCGGTAGTAGTTTATGAGTTAATTATTAAATTCTTAACTCTTGAGAATATATATTATCATATCCATTAACTCAATGGATGAATCACAGACATAACTAATAAAAATATGAATGAGAAAATAATCCATATTTTATTTATAAGTCAAAATTTATAAATTATGCCCATAGAAAGTATTACATATGTTGGTCAATTTGGCTTCTAGGACATACATCTAACAAACTTTCACTGGATCTAAAGATAATGGCTACAAATCTAAGTTCCATCTTCTCAAGATGGGCTTTAGTCTTTTATTGGCTTAAAAGCTTCGTCAGTGGGTTAGTCGCATTATCCACGATATCGACTCTCTTCATCTCAACGTATCTCTTCTCGAGATAATCATGGATGAGGTGGAATCATTGCTCGATATGCTTGAATTTTTTATGAGACCTCGGCTCCTTAGCTAGGGTTATAGTATCGTTATTATCATAATAGAGAGTGACGGCATCAGATGGCATCACTCTTAGCTCTGTAATAAATTTTTTGAACCAAAATGTCTCCTTCATAGCTTTCGAGGTAGCGATATACTCTACTTCCATGATGGAGTCTATAATCACTGTCTACTTGAAATTCTTCCAGCTCATAGCACCATCATTGCACAAGAATAGGCTTCTTGATTCAACTTTTGATCATCAATGTCAAACATAAAGTCTGAATCAGTAGAACCTTGCACTTGGAGTTCTTCATTATCAAAAATAAAAAATATATTCTTAATCCTTCTCAAATACTTATGGATATATTTCATAGAAGTCTAGTACTCTTCACTAGATTTGATTAATATCTGCTTGTGACACTCACGGCATGGGCGATATTAGGTCATGTACAAAGCATGTCATACATGAGGCTCCCTATTGCCGAAGTATAAGAGATCTTGCTCATGCATTCAATATCTTCTGGGATGTTGGGGCACATCTTTTATAGAAAACTCCTTAAACAACCAAAATTTGACCAAGGTTAACATGAAAATATTATTTTCAATTAGAAGGATGTCATACATATATAATATGAGGAAGACAATAGTACTCTTATTGACCTTTTTAAAAATACATAAGTCTTTCTCATTTTTGATGAAATCAAATGATTTGATTACATCATTGAAATGAGCATTCCAGCTCTAAAATGCTTACTTAAGTTTATAGATGAATCTTTACAGCTTCCAAACTTTGTGATTACTATCACGGAAGGTGAAACCAAGCTACTATTCTGTATAGATATTTTTCTCAAGCTATTCATTTAGGAATGCTATTTTCACATCCATTTACCATATTTCATAATCAAAATATGCTGCAATGACAAGCAGTGTGTAGATGAATTTAAGCGTGGCCATTGGCAGGAAGGTATCATGATGGTCAATGTCTTCATGCTGATTATATCCTTTCGCCACTAGTCTAACTTTGAATATCTCTACATTTTCATCTGTACCAATCTTTCTCTTAAAGATCTATTTACACCGAATAGGTACAATATCTTTAGGTAGATCTACTAAAATTTAGACTTGGTTGGAGCATATTAAGTCAATTTCTGACTTCATTATCTCTAATCATTTCTCGATGTCGATATTTGATATCATCTCATCATAGATTTTAGAGTCATCTTCATGTATCCTATTTCCTATGAGAAATATTTTCTCTACATCCTCTGAAATAATATCTAAGTATCTTTTAGGAGGATGAGAAACCCTACTTGACTTATGAGATGGAGGAGATAGTATGTGGATTGGCTTAGACTAAACTGGTTCCTTAGATTTCAGGGCTCGTTGCTCTTTAAAGACTTTCTCCTCGAGCTTAATCTATCTTCCTATGCATCTATCTTGAATAAATTATTTTTCAAGAAAGACGGCATGTCAACTTACAATCACATTGCAGTCTTCTGAAAGATAGAAATAATATCCTAATGACTCTTTAGGATATTCGATAAACTGAGCTTTAAGGGACCTTGATTATAACTTGTCCACTTGTTGTCTTTTGATATGGGCTGGACAACCCCAAATCTTGAGATGACTCAGACTGGGCTTCTTATCATGCCACATCTCATATGATATGATAGGAATGATTTTAGAAAAAACCCTATTTAGTATATAGACAATGGTCAAAAGACTATGTCTCCAAAGAAAAATGAGGTCTGTGAAACTCATCATGGAACGGACCATATCTAATAGGATTCGATTACTCCATTCTAAAATCCTGTTGAGTCAAGGCATTTCAAGTGGAGTCTACTGTGAGACTATACCATGTTCCTTGAGATAGTTTAGAAATTTTCTATTAAGGTATTCATCTTGATTTGATCGAAGAATATTAAGAAATTTTTTGATCTATTTTTTCAATTCAAGTCTAAGTTCTTTGAACTTTTCAAAGGCCTCAAACTTATGATGCATAAAGTACACATACCCATACTAAGAAAATCATCGATAAAAATAATAAAATAGAAAAAATCTTTTCTGATCGGCACATCAAATGGGCTGCATACATCTGAATGTACTAAAGCAAGTAACTCTATGGTCCATTTTTCATGTCCCACAAAGGGCAACTTGGTCATTTTTTCTTGAAGGCATGATTCACAGATTAGATATGACTCAAAAGTTAATGGACTCAATAGTTCGATTTTTTTCAATCTATTAATCCTGTCTTCTCAAATGTGACCTCATCTTAGGTGCCACATGTCCTTTTTGTTTATACTATCTCTAGGTCGTTTAGATCGTATGGCATTCACATATTGCTTACTCGACATAATTTATAGAAACATCAATATGAAACTAAAAGAGATCATTAATAAGAAAACTACTACAAATTTTATTATTTTCAAAATAGATGTTACAGTGGTCCTTATAAAAGCTAATTACATAATCATCTTATGTCAAACAGGAGATAGAAATTAGGTTCCTACTCACAGCAGATATAAAGTAATGGTCCCCAAGTACTAAAATGCTCCCAGATGGTAGTCATAGAGAGTACATTCTCACGATCACAATAGCAACCTTTGCTCCATTCCTAACACATAGAATCATTTTGCCGTCCTTCAGCCTTCTGCTATCCTCAAGATCCTGCAAAGAAGTACACAAATGAGCACTAGATCCAGAGTTAAGCAACCAACTAAATGCAAAAGAAACCATAGGTTTGTTTTAATGACGAACAAACCTCCAAAAGGTCCTTCTTTCCTCTTGTTCTCAGAGTCGCCAGGTAAGCAAGGCAGTTCTGCTTCTAATGGCTGTTTAAGTTGTAGTGGAAATACTTTTCCCTTCTTAGCAGCCTTTTTTTTCAATTTTGGCTTCTTTTCCTTCCTCTTTTTCTTAATCTTCTGCTTCTTTATGAACTTTTTCTTCTTCCCAGAAGATTTTTTCTTGGAAGAAGTCCGCTCCATAGTAAGTAATGAACCTCTTGAACTCTTCAAGGTGCCCTCAGTACTGACCAACATGTTCATAAACTTGACCAAGGTGCACTAAATCTTATTCATACAAAAGTTTACTATAAACTACCCATATGAATTAGTTAGGGATTGCAAAATAATATCAATTTGCTGTTGGAAAACATGCAAGATTTCATATTTATATTTCAAAAATTTTTTGAAATAAATCATAATAGAAGATGTAGATTAAAAAATTTAATCTACTAAAGCATATATTTAGGACCTATAACATGTCACAATGCATACATAAATCTAAAAATTAAAGTACTTTGGTATTTATCAGATCAATACCCTAGATTTAGAATAGTTCTAGATCAAATCCTAGATCGCATCTAGGTGAGAGATGAGATCAAATCTCTTACCTTCGCATGGGTCGAGAACACTATGATCAATTTCTGATGTTGCCCTTATTGCTTGGAGCCACACACATGTCCAGCCTCTATAGGTAATTTACATGAAGTTGCAAACATAGATCGAAGGTTCATCGAATGAAGATTTGTTTGAAGTGTTAGCTTCTCGTGGATCCCTCCTGATAGTTAATCTAAAAATTATTCTTCTAATCTCTTGGATACTCCAAGAGATGAAGAACATAAGGAGGAATAAGAAAGAAATTCAATCCTTAGATCTTCCAAAAATTAGAAAATAAAATACAAGAAAAATACCCAAGAGAAGATAGATCTTCTCTTTCAGGACATCAATGATTGATGTCCTGAAAACATTTCTATGTTAGGACAAGAGGAGATCTTCTCCTTAAGATTTTTTTCATGCTTCTAGTATAGAGAAAAATATCTCAAATTCTTTTATATTAAGCCCACAACAAGGTCCAGGATGACGAACGAAGTCCAATGAGCCTAAGAACATCCCAATTGAAGATCAGATAGCGAAGATATGCGTGAAGGAGCATCAGACGGATCGTCAAAGTGGGCCCCATGGCCGACAGGCCCATGGAGGTGCGACCCAAGCATGTGGGCCCACGAGGGCCGAACCAAGCACGTGGGCCAACCAACGTGTGGGTGCAGCTTAGCGGCCAGTGGCCCTGCGCACGGTCCAGCACCACGCGCGGCCTAGTAAAGGAATCAGATCTAGGATTTTATAGGTAGATCTTGAAAATTTTTTTAAGATCTTGCAAAAGAAGACTTAAATAAATTAAATATTTATTTAAATAAATATATAAATATCTAGATCTTAAATCTATTATAAGATCAAGGTATGATATTAAATCAAAAATTAAAATCAAATAAGAAAGTAAAAGGTTGATCAAATCAACCTAGATCTATACTACATCAAGTGCAAGTATGAAGTTAATAGATCAGATCTATTACCTGAGCAAGTTAGATATTCTAACTTACTGATCTAAGCTTGAGGATGAAGTCATGAGCCATACATGTGTCCGACCTCTAGAAGCCATCCATACGAGCCTATGATCTCTGATCTAAAGTCCGATGCAAAAAATCAGCACAGCATGCTAGTACTATATTGATCCTTCTTCGACGGTCGATCTGATGCTTTTTTCTTCAAAATATAGACTCTCTAAAATATGAAAAGAAAGATGAGAGTTTACTGATCTGAGACTCTTTTAGAAAAACTCAAAAAAAAGGAGAGATTGAAAATAAAATAGCTCTAGAAGAAGACCCTCTTCTTCTTCTCTTTTTTTCTCACCTAGACACCTAGTTTGGTGCCTATGGAACCCCCATGCCCAAGGACCTTCTTCCTTTGATTTTCACACACCCCAAACCTCTCCCAAAGCTCTATATTTCATTAAAAATTTAGAATAAAATTCATCCAATAAATAAAGAAAAAGAAGAGTCCAAGTTAGATCAAAATCCTAGACTAGGAATATCCAAACATGGGAAGTTATTGGGGCGCCCAACTCTTGGACACCTCCTCCACAATTATTGGCATGGACCAGCAAGGAAGGGTGCATAAAAAAGAAGATTATTTTCATAGAATAAGAGAAAAATTAATTAAAATAGGGGGCGGCACTCAAGGGAAGATGTTTTGGTCAACAAGGATTCTATCTCATAGAATCCTAAGCAAAACTAACTCCTCTTTTGACTTGGTCTTCCAACAAATTACCTTATGAAAAAAGGAGGAGAGAAAGAGGGCATGAGAATCCATGGGAGTGAAAAATTTTTACATAAGAAATAAAACAAAAAGGACATGAGATGTGAGGATTAAGTGGTGCAAGTGATAGGGAGTCCTAGTCACACTAGGACTCCAGTTTTGACTTGGTCAAACAAGATCTTTTAACTAAATAAAATCAAGATTAAACCAACCCAATTAAATAAGGCACTAACCCATTTAAGAATTTAATTAAATTAAATTAAATCAAATTTAATTTTAATTTATTTTCTAATTAAATTAAAAAATTGGGTTAATCCGAGTCCTAGTTAGATTAGGACTAGTTCTTCCTTGCACTTGGCTTATCCAATAAATCAATTAAACTTGATCCAATCAAGTCCAAACCAAATCTAATTAAATCATATTTAATTAGACTTAATCCCAACCTATTGGCTTAATCAAATTAAGCTAATTAGTAATTTAATTGCTAATCAATCCTCCTGCAACACTTGCACTAGGTTGAACACCAATCATATTGATTGTTTAACCCTAGAATGATTCTTAATCGTTGATCAACCATTCGATCAGATCATAAACTCTAATGTGTGTGATCTCATAGGTCCGAATCTAAGTCGGTAGCATAAAAATAAATTTTTATACCAATTAAAATGACCATCTAGCAATGATATCCGATGGTCGGATAGAAGGTGTAGAACACCATCCTTAGAACTCATGCGGATATAGTTTCCATATAATTTATCTCCTTGACCATAATGCTCGTAGGACACCTCAAAGTTCAACTATCAACTCAGATCAGATTGTCCACATTGTATTTCAAAATATCAAATCCATCTGATGGATTATCCTGACCAAGGTTTTGTTATATTGAAATACAGTGATACATTCTTCTCCAACTCTTGGAGTGATCAATTCCATCTTGATCACACTCCAATTTTGTAAGTACTTGACTGTGCCCAGAAGCCTTCCATTGCTGAATTAGAAATTCAGTTAGTTCGGTACCAAAGCACAGTGAGTTGCTTGCAAGTCACTAAGGTGATCTCAGGTTTAAGGGATACTTATACCTATATCCCATCAAAGACATTCTTGACAGTAGAATGCTCTGGAGTTGATCACATTCAATGACGATGTACCCATACATCTCACCAGTATGCCATACCAGTATCTCCATACTCCTTGGTTAAGAGGATAATCAATCTATATGGCATATAGCAACCTATGCTCGATAGATGCTGTTGTCCTAATTAACAGTCTATCATTTGGTCGTGAACAAATTTAAGGACTAATCGATAAATCCTCTCTTTATCGAAACTAAACAATCCTAAGAACTTCATCACCATAATGGAGTTTATTAGAAGATGTAAACTTATGATGAAAAAGATGCCAAAATATTTTTATTAATTAATAAATTAATTATAATTATAAAATAACTCAACCATCAACAGGCTGATGATTGAGATTGGGACATAATTTTCAACAACTCCCACTTCTCCTAAAGCTACTCGATACAGTATCTAATACCCATCTTCGACTTATGATTATCGAACTCCTTGATTGCTAGGGCTTTAGTGAAGGGGTCGGCTAAGTTCTCTTTTTCATCAATCTTCTGAAGGTCGACGTCACCATGATCCACGATTTCATGGACCAAATGAAAGCAGCGTAGAATGTGCTTTGTTCATTGGTGTGCCTTCAATTTCTTTGCTTGAGTTATGGTGCCAGTGCTGTCATAGTAGAGTAGGACTGGACAATCAATGGAGGGTGCTACTTCGAGCTCGATGATGAATTTCCTCAGCCACATAGCTTTCTTTGCTACATCTGATGCTGCCATGTACTCTGCTTCGCAAATAGAGTAACCACCATATGCTGCTTGAAACTTTTCCAGCAGATGGCTCCATCATTTAGAGTAAAGATATACTCCGACACACTTTTACTATCATCATGGTCAGATTGAAAGCTAGAGTCTGTAAACCCCACAAGCTTCAGATCTGACTCACCATAAACCAACCATTGATCTTTAGTATTTCTTAAATACTTAAGGATGGTTTTAACCACCTTCCAGTGATTTTCTTTAGGGTCAGACTGGTATCTACTCACCACTCCTAGTAAGTATACCACGTCTGATCTCGTACATGTCATTGCATACATAATAGATCCCACTGTCGAAGCATATGGAATTCTACTCATACGCCCTCTCTCTTTAGGAGTTGTCGGACAATCCTTCTTAGAGAAAGAAATTTCTTAGCCTATCAAAAGATAGTTCTTTTTGGAATTCTCCATGCTGAACCTTTTCAGCACAGTTTCTATGTACGTAGACTGAGATATACCAAGTATCCTTTTAGATCTATCCCTATAGATCTTCATCCCTAGGATGTAGGATGCTTCACCCAAGTCCTTCATAGAGAATTATGATGACAATCAGACTTTTATTTCTTATAGTGAGGGGATATCATTTTCGATTAAGAGAATATCATCCACGTATAAAATAAGGAATACCACTACTAGACCATTTGCCCATTTATAAATGTAGAGTTCTTCTCCATTCTTAACGAAGCCATACATTTTGATCACTTTATCAAAATGCATGTTCCAACTCTAAGATGTCTACTTCAATCCATAAATGGATCTTTGAAGCTTGCACACCTTGGACTCATCTATGGATGTGAATCCTTCAGGTTGTATCATATATACCTCTTCGGTCAGCTCTTTATTTAGGAAAGCTGTCTTCACATCCATCTGTCAGATCTCATAGTCCAGATGGGTAGCAATGGCAAGCATGATCCGAATGGACTTGAGCATTATCATAGGAAAGAACGTCTCATCATAGTCAATACCATAACATTGACGATACCCCTTAACAATTAGATGGGCTTTATAGGTCTCTATCTTTCCATTTGCTCTCCTCTTTCTTTTGAAGATCCATTTACATCCAATGGATTTAACCTTTTTAGGTGGGTCAACTAATGTCCATACATCATTGACCTTCATGGAATCCATTTTAGATCTCATGGCTTCTAGCCATTTCTTAGAGTCAAATCTCTTCATCGCATCCATATAAGTGATCGGATCCTCATCGTTCTCATCGAGTTTGATGGGATCACCATCCTAGACCAAAAATCCATAATATTTATCCAAATAGTGTTGTACTCTACCAGATCATCTTAATGGTGCGGGTTCACTAGGTTTTAAATCTAATCTAATCAAATCCGACTTAGGTTCAACATTCTATGTCGAACATTCTATCTGTTAACTTCATTAAGTTCAACCTTAGAGGCAACAGTTCCTTCACCAAGAAACTTTTTTTCTGAAAAGATTGTCCTAAGGCTGACGAACATCTTTTGTTCATCAGCATGATAGAAATAGTATCCTTTGATCTCTTTTGGGTATCCTATGAATGTACGCTTGTCAGACCTAGGTCCAAGTTTGTTTGTAACTAACCGTTTGATGTAAGCCGAGCACCCTCAAATCCTAAGGTATGAAAGTGCTGGATTATGACCTATCCATATCTCAATAGGGTTTTAACTACAAACTTACTTGAAATCCTATTTAATAGATAACAAGTCAATTCGAGTGCATATCCCCAGAAGAATATCGGCAAGCTGATAAATCCCATCATGGATCGGACCATGTCTAACAAAATCTGATACCTCCTTTCAGACACACCATTATGCTATGATGTTCCAAGAGGAGTCCATTGGGAGAGAATTCCATTCTCTCCTAAATATGTGAGAAACTCACTAGAAAGATATTCTCCTCCTCGATCAAATCGAAGAGTTTTAATACTCTTCCCAGTTTGTTTTTCTACTTCACTTTGAAATCGTTTAAACATTTCAAAAGAATCCAACTTATGTTTCATCATATAGACATATGCATATCTGGATAGATCATCTGTGAAAATGATGAAGTAGACATATCCACCTCTAGCACTTATGCTCATTGGTCCACATACATCAGTATGTACTAGACCTAAGAGCTCATCAGCTCTCTCACCTTTTCCAGTAAAAGGTGAATTGGTCATTTTACCAAGAAGACAGAACTCATAGGTTGGAAGTGATTCATAATTATTGACTTCGAGGATATCTTCTTGAGTCAACCTGTTTATCCTATTCTTGTTTATATGACCTAGCCTACAGTGCCATAAGTAGATATCTGATATACTATCTAATCTAGGATGCTTGCCAGTAGAATAGACTACATTAACAAGTTGTGATAACATATATACATCATTATTCAATTATCCATAGAAAGCAGTAATACCATTCACAATGACATTACAAACTTATTTTTTTATTAAAATTTCATAATTATTCATGGCCAAAAGGCCTATAGAAATGATATTTAAAAAGAAACTAGGACAGAAATGACTATCACTAAGAACAACGGTATGAGATTCAAATACAAGTTTCAAAATTTCTAAAGCTAGAATTGGAACTGATCTTCCATCTCTAACATTTAGGAATCTCTCATCTTGCTCGAATCTTCTACTAACATGCAACCCCTGCAACGAATTGCAAATATGGTAAGGGCTACCGGTATCCAATACCCAGTCAGTAATATCATAAATAAAGAAATTGTAAGGAGTTATCATATAAATATCTTGCCCAGCAACAGCTTGCTTCTTTCTTTACCTATTCGGATCCAGGAAGACAATGTACTAAGAATAGTTCCTCTTTCAATGCCCCCGCTTCTTGCAAAACAAGCATTCAGCTTAACTCTTATCGAGCTTGATCTTCCTGGTCTGACCCTACACTGATGTCTTAATCTGAACTTGCACCTTCTTTATTTTCTTCTTCTTATTCTTCTTCCCTTTTCTAAAGGATCGAGAATCAGAAGACGAATCTTCCACTAAGTTCACCGACTCTTTATGAAGCTGGTGATCCTTCTCAAAGTTCTGAAGTAATCCCAGTAAGCCATGGTGGTTTACTTTAGGCTTTGTCATTTTGTAATGAGTAAGAAAAGGGAGATAGAACTTTGGCAGCGAGTTCAATGTTGCATCTTTCTCAAGTTGTTCATGCAAGAAAAAGTCGAGTTTGCTCAAGCGCTCTATTAGCTCAATCATATATAATACATGATTAGTGACAGAGGCTTCATCCCACATTCTAGCATTGAAGATGGTGCAACTAGTCTTATGCCTCTCAATGTCATCGGATGTGCCAAAAGAATCCTCCAACACTTGGAGCATTTTATTTGGCTAAACTATCTCAAACCTACGACTGAACTCGTCGCTCATCGCAATCAGCATAATGCAGCGCACCATAGTTCGATCACTGGGCCACTTCTGATAAGTATCTCTGACTGTTCTACGTGCATTGGTAGCTGGCTCCTCAGGTGTAGAATCCGTCAGCATATAGGATCCGTTCATGCTCCAGGGTAATCCTCAACTTTTAATACCAGCTACCGAAGTTGGGTCCCACCAACTTATCATTATCCAATAATAATCAGAGCAATAGAAAAGTGGCCATGTCTGAACAAAGAAAAATCAAAACTTAATTAGTAATTGATTCATTAAACCTAAAGATTTGAACTTCAATCAAAAGATTTCTTCCACTATTTTATTTGAATTAGTAGCATCTATCTCTAATTCAAGGAATTATCCTAATTTCTTAGTGGGTACTAGAATCCACATAGACTATACATGAGCCCAACTTTGGTTGGCCCACCCATGTACATCTAAGGGTAGGTTTATAACCAATTATTTCTCTAAATAATTTTTAGTAATTAAATTTTGCCCCAAGCCTTGATTAGTTGGCTTTGGCCTTCTCAGAAAAGGGTCTTGTTAAGTCCAACCATTAACATGACCATACTTGGCCCATCCAATCAATGAATGATCAGACCCAACTTTGGTTGGCCCATCTGACCATCATTTAGAAAGATGTATCCAAGAGATCATATAATGAATGATAATTCCATCAATCGATAAGCACCAGGCCTTTGGGCCTCCAATGATTATCCAACTGATGGACTCATTATCATCCACTTTAATGGAAGGCTATAATCCAATTATCATATAACTAATTCATTTTAGGGATCTAATAATTTTAAAGGATTTAATTTATAGAAGCGAGTAGGTCAGATTAACCAGCTTATTATGATCCTCCCACTAACTTCACCAAGTCAGCTTAAGGAAGATCATTAATAGATTGGTCTAGGAGCATCTAAATCAATCAAACTGATTTACCTAGCTGACATGGGTCAGCTTGAATAGTTAAGCGATCTGATCGAAGCATAATCTTACCAAGAGGTTAGGTAAGTTTGATCAATGGAAGGATCTGCCAGACTTGCCTTAGACACCATCAGAAATGGCCAAGTAAGCGAGCTGCCAATTAAAAATCACTAGTCTGGTTTACCTTAGACATCAACTAGTTTAATTAGTTTCAATTAGATCAATCTAACAGTTCATGCTAAACCGCATAGCTAAGAATCAAGTCCATCTTGGATCTTATTAAAGACATGGACTTGACCAACTACAACTATTGCAATTGATCTAGAGAATCCTTAACCTAGTTTAAGACAATAATTGATTAGATTTAGTTAATTCTTTAATTAAGTCCATTCTTTAATCTAATCCTAGGTCTAACCCAATTAATGGACCTAATCTCCACTAACCCATTAACCCAATGTGTTATGATTCATGTTATAGGATCTTCAATTTACAATCCTAGAATCTAATCAAATAACTTCTTAATTCTTAATTAAGTTTTGGACTGAGGGTTGAGATTTGGCTTTTCAAAAATAGTTTTCATGTTTGTAAAATATTTTTACAACATAGTTCTATCAACCAAGTTGCATGTTTGATTCATAATCAATATGCAAATAACATAAACATGAATCTACTTTAGATTTAATCAAAACAGGTTCATATAATTAAAATAGTTTCAATAATAATCAATCATAAATATTTTTAGATCAAATCTAATATATTTATGAAGATTAAAACTAGATTAAAATATTTTTAATCAGATCATAAAATTTTTTAGATCTAATTTAAAATTTTATGATCAATATTTTAGATCAGTACGTACTGAGATAACCTATTCACTATAAGGAATAAACCTTACAGCAGGACAATCTTATGACAGTCCGTGCAATCTAAAATATTTTATTTTTAGATTTAAAATTATTTTAAATTTATTAAATTATAAATCAAATTAGATCAAATTTAATAAATTTATGATTAGAGTTAGATCATCACAAACTAGGATAACCTATTCACTGTAAGGGATAAACCTTATAGCAGGACAACCTTATGGCAGTTCATGAGATCTAAATTTTTTTTTAATTTTATATTTAATAATTAGATTATAAATTAGATCTAATCTAAGAAATAATCTAAATATGTATAAAAATCATATAATAACAACCTTGCTCTGATACCAATTGAAGGTACCATATCTAGGGTTTTACAGATAGATGTTGAAAACTTTTCAAGATCTTATAGTGGAAGACTTAAATAAATTAAATATTTATTTAAATAAAATATAAATACTTAGATCTCAGATCTATTATATGATCAAGATATGAAATTAAATTAAAAATTAAAATTAAATAAGAGAGTAAAAGGTTGATCAAATCAACCTAGATCTGCACTACATCAAGTGCAGGTATGAAGTTAATAGATCAGATCAATTATCTGAGCAAGTTAGACATTCTAACTTGCTGATCCGAGCTTGAAAATAAAGTCATGAGCCACATACACATCCGACCTCTATGAGTCATCCACACGAGCCTACGATCTCTGATCTGAAGTTCGATGTTGGAAATCAGTACAGCATGCTAGTATCGTGCTGATCCTTCTTCAACGATCGATCTGATGCTTTCTTCTTCAAAATTTAGACTCTCCAAAATATGAGAAGGAAGATGAGAGTTTACTGATCTGAGACTCTCTCAGAAAAAACTAAAAAAAAGGAGGAGAGATTGAAAATAAAATAGCCCTAGAAGAAGATCCATTTCTTCTTCTCTTTTTTTCTCACCTAGACACCTAGTTTGGTGCCTATGAAACCCCCATGCCCAAGGACCCCAAACCTCTCACAAAGCTCTATATTTCATGAAAAAATTAGAATAAAATTAATCCAATAAATAGAGAAAAAGAAGAATCCAAGTTAGATTAAAATCCTAGACTAGGAATATCCAAACATAGAAAGTTGTTGGGACTCCCAACTCTTGGGCACCTCCTCCACAATTATTGGCGTGGACTAGCAAGGGAGGATGTACAAAAAAGGAGATTATTTTTGTAGAATAAGAGAAGAATTAATTAAAAGAGGGGGCGGCACTCAAGGGAAGGTGTTTTGGTCAATAAGGATTCTATCTCATAGAATTCTAAGCAAAACTAACTTCTCTTTTGACTTGGTCTACCAACAAATTGTCTTATGAAAAAAGGAGTAGAGAAAGAGGGCATGAGAAGCCATGGGAGTGGAGAATTTTTACATAAGAAATAAAACAAAAAAGACATGAGACGTGAGAATTAAGTGGTGCAAGTGATAGGGAGTCCTAGTCACACTAGGACTTCAGTTTTGACTTGGTCAAACAAGATCTTTTAACTAAATAAAATCAAGATTAAACCAACCCAATTAAATAAGTCCCTAATCCATTTAAGAACTTAATTAAATTAAATTAAATTAGATTTAATTTTGATTTATTTTCTAATTAAATTAAAAAATTGGATCATTTCAAGTCCTAGTTAGAGTAGGACTAGTTCTTCCTTGCACTTGGTTTATCCAATAAATCAATTGAACTTAATCCAATCTAGCCTAAACCAAATCTAATTAAATTATATTTAATTAGACTTAATCTCAGCCTATTGGCTTAATCAAATTAAGCTAATTAGCAATCCAATTACTAATCGATCCTTCTGTAATATTTGCATTAGGTTAAATACCAATCGTATTGATTGTTTAACACTAGAATGATTCTTAATCATTGATCAACCATCCGATCAGATCGTAAGCTCTAATATATGTGAACTCATAAGTCCGAACCTAAACTGGTGGCATAAAAATAAATTTTTATACTAATCAAAGTGATCATCTAGCAATGATATTCGACGGTCGGATAGGTCGAAGGTGTAGAACACCATCCTTAGAATCCATGTGGATATAGTTTTCATATAATTCATCTTCTTGACCATAATGCTCGTAGGATACTTCAGAGTTCAACTGTCAACTCTGATCAGGTTGTCCACATTGTATTTTGAAATATCAAATCCATCTGATGGATTATCCTGACCAAGATTTTGCTATATTGAAATACAGTGATACATTCTTCTCCAACTCTTGGAGTGGTCAATTTCATCTTGATCACACCTGACTTCGCAAGTACTTAACTATGCCTAGAAGTCTTCCATTGCTGAATTAGAAATTCAGTTAGTCCGATACCAAAGCATAGTGAGTTGCTTGCAAGTCACTGAGGTGATCTCAGGTCTAAGAAATACTTATACCTATATCTCATCAGAGACATTCTCGACCGCAGATTTCTCTAGAGTTGGTCACGTTCAATGATGATATACCCATACATCTCATCTGTATGTCATATCAGTGTCTCCATACTCCTTGATTTAGAGGACAACCAACCTATGGGCATATAGCGATCTATGCTCGATAGATGCTGTTGTCCTAATTAATAGCCTATCATTTGGTTGTGAACAAATTTAAGGACTAATCGATAAATCTTCTCTTTATCGAAACTAAACAGTCCTAAGGACTTCATCACAATAATGGAGTTCATTAGAAGATGTAAACTTATGATGAAAAAGATGCCAAAATATTTTTATTAATTAATAAATTAATTATAATTATAAAATAGCTTAACCATCAACAGGCTAGTGATTGACTTTGGGATATAATTTCCAACACCTAGGCTCAGGCGCATATGCGCGGGGGTGCAGCCTGGGCCCAGGTGGCCTCGCTGACGCTCGGGATCCTTTCTTTGTGCGGACATCCGAATCCTTTTAGGATTGTTATCTCCACATTTGACTTGGATTTGGACTTCTATGGCCTTTATAAGCAGCAGACCGAGAGCTTTAAGAGGCTGATGGCTTGGAGATTTTGAGAGAGCTTGAGATGCAGAGAGCAAAGAAAAGACGCCAGTGGATAGCAGGAGCAGGGGCTTCGAGCAGACAGCTAGACAGCGAACTGCGGTCATTTAATGGAGTCTCCAAGGGAGAGTTTGTTCAAGATAACTTCTTGTTAAGAGGATTGTATACGTGAGTTGAGAGTGGGTAATCTCCTCTTGTATCTCTTTCTTTTTCATTGTAAAGTTTGCATGCCCTGTGGAGGCGAGCCTATAGGCTGATCCACGTACTTGATTATTCTTATTTTATTTTCTTCTTTCTTTCTAGCGCAATCCGTTGGTACTAGATTCTTAATAAGTGGTATCAAAGCATGTTGATACCTCCCAAATAATTGGTATCAGAGTTCAGATGGTACTGAAGTGCAGATTGCAGTAGTGGTGATAGAGATTAAAGAACATGGAGAAGACAAGCGCAATCAAGGTGGAGATCAATAGGTTTGATGGGAAGGGCAATTTCTTCTTGTGGCAAGCAAGGATAAAGGATGTCCTCATCCAACATGATTTGATTGATGCTCTCTTATACGATGAGATGCCAGCCACCATAGAGGTGAAGGATTGAAAGTGAATCCAGATGTAGGTAGTAAGCATGATCTGCTTGTACCTAGTAGATGATGTGGTGATATATATACTTGGTAAGACTTTTTTGATGGTGCTATGATCGAAGCTCAAGGAGTTGTACATGGCAAAGTCTCTCACCAATACCCTCTTTCTTTGGAGGCAGTTCTATCAACTACGGATGGATGAAGGCTAGAGCGTGCGGGAGCATCTATCCAACTTTTAGAAGATCCTCACCGACCTCCTCAGCATTGGCAAAATAGTTGAGGAGAAGACCAGGGCATTGATCTTGCTTGCATCGCTTCTCCTTCATATAAGTTCTTGGTGACTGCTCTTCTAGTGGAAAAGAGCACCATCAAGATGGACGAAGTCACTATGGTGATTCTTCAGAACGAGATTCTTAGGAGGGAGAATCTAGCTTCAAGCTCAGATGGTAGTAGCTCAGCTTTGACGATTTTTGGAGGAGCAGGAGGCAGTAGATGGAGTAGCAAAGGATCATGAGGAGGATGATCCAGGTCCAAGATGAGGAACAAAAGTAAGATCAGATGCTATAGGTGCGATGAGTTGGAGCATCGAGTCAAGAATTGCCCACAACTCAAGGATTGGACGAGGGCTATTATGGCGATGGCCAATAGCAATACAGAAGGCAGTGATGATATCCTTCTGGTTACTGATGAGGTATCTACTTTTTTTTCCTAGTGGATTATGGAGTCTACTTGTTTCCATCATGTATGTTGTAGAGAGAAGATGTTTGCCTCCTTGAAGATCAGTGAGGGCACTATGTTTCTGTCAGATGGATTGGGCTATGAGATCAAGTATAGCGGGATGGTCGGCATAAAACTCCATGATAGAATAGTAAAAAAGTTGAGTAAGGTCTGATACATATCCAGCTTTAAGAAGAATCTAATTTCACTAAGCAGACTTAACTTGACCAGCTTTAGATGGAAAGCTGATGGAGGAATCCTGAAAGTTATACACGACAGTAGGATAGTGCTAAGAGGAAGAAAATATGGAGGACATTATCTCATGTTAGGAAGCTCTATGCGAGGTGGAGCTCCAGGTGGAGACGGATCGGGCATGGGATGAAAGACTCAAAAGGATGACATGCAACATCGCAAGGTGAAGTTCCTATTACCATAGGAGGCTACCCCAAGCAAGTCTTAGGTCAGATGGATCACAGCAGTTGACGGAGGTGGGATGAGCAGCCTAACTCGATTCCCATATTTTTTCATCCATGATCAGCTGGTGATTGCCCCAGGGCATGGGGGTGCTAGATGAACTCTCGGATAGATGGAGACCAAATATCGAGTTGAGATGAAGATTATTGAGAAAATATCTTAAATTCTTTCATATTAAGCCCACAGCGAGGTTCAGGATGACGAACGAAGTCCAACAAGCCTAAGAACATCCTCATCGAAGATTAGATAGTGAAGATATGCATGAAAAAGCAATAGATGGATCGCCAAAGTGGGGCCCACAGTCGGTAGGCCCACGGAGGTGCGACCTAGGTGCGTGAACCCACGGGGGCCGACCCAGGCATGCACTAGCATGCAGGCCAGCCAGCATGTGAGCATGGCCCAGCAGCATGCACGTGCGGGTGCGGCCTGGGCCCAGGCGGCCTCTCTGACGCGTAGGATCCTTTCTTCGTGCGGACACCCGAATCCTATTAGGATTGTTATCTCCATGTTTGACTTGGATTTGGACTTCCATAGCCTTTATAAGCAGCAAATCGAGAGTTTTGAGAGGTTGGTGGCTTGGTGATTTTGAGAGAGCCTGAGATATAGAGAGCAGAGAAAAGGGCACTGGCGGACAACAGGAGCAGGAGCTTCGGGTAGACAGCTAGATGGTGGACTGCGATCATTTCAGGAGGTCTCCAAGAGAGAGTTTATTTAGGATAACTTCTTATTAAGAGAATTGTATACATGAGTTGAGAATGGATAATCTTCTCTTGTATCTCTTTTTTTTTCATAGTGAAGTTTGCATGCCCCATGGAGGTGAGCCTTTAGGCTGATCCACGTACTTGATTGTTCTTATTTTATTTTCTTCTTTCTTCCTATCGCAATCCACTGATACTAGATCCTTAACAAGTAGTATCAAAGTGTGTTGATACCCCCCAACATCCAGATCTAACATTCTCTAATTTTTTTCATAAAAAAATATAAAAATAGAGAAGAAGGGTTCTCAAAGAAATCCTAAGAGAAGATCTTTCTTCTCTTTTTCTTCTCTCATCAGGACATAATCTAATCATGTCCAAAGATGACCACCATGCCCCAACTCCTTGGAGCACTCAACCTCCACACCCTCTGCCTTTCTCTCTCAGATTTCTCTCATAGAAAAATCATAAGAAAATATGGAGAAAATAAATCTTGAAATAAAACTATAAGAGAAGACAGTCTTCTCTTTTACTTTTATCTTCATCAAGACAAACTTTTCATGTCTTAATGAAAACATTTTCTTCAAAGAACAACGCCCCCATAACCCCCACACCAACTCCTCTTTTTCTCTGATTTGTGTCGTGGAATCCTTGGGATTTTTCATGCCTTTTTTCTATCTCATAGGAGGCGTGCAAAGATCAAGCATGACTTGGTCAAAAGACCTAGTCAAAGAAGGAAAGCATGGATTCTTAAGGGAGGCATCCAACTCTTGGATGCCCCTCCCTAAAATTTAGGCATGAGATCCCTACACAAAAGAGAGAAGAAAGGGCCGAACAAATTCTAGTGGCATGGGAAAAGAATGTGCATGAAAGAGTAAGGGTGGTTCTCCCAAGGCTTGGGAGATCATGAAAGAGTCAAGGTGATCGCTCTTGGAGGCTTGGATTGGCTAGAATTGTATTAACTGAGAAGAAGGGCTAATACACTATTGGGCTGGCTTGGATATAGGTTGAGCCAGCTCAAGATGAGATCGAGCTGACTCAAATTAAAATCGAGCTAGCTCTCTCAGATAAATAGAGAACATGTATTCAAGAATCTATGGCTTGATAGGCAGTCAAGCCAACTCGAGCATTCATCGAGCCAGCTTAGACTGATGGATAGATGAGCATGGGTTTTCTTTGTTTGGTCTTAGATTGGATCTAATCCAAGAGATCTTAAGGCTTGAGTTGAGAGGTCTTAAGGTGGCTAATTTATATATAGGCTAAGTCTTTAGTCCTAGGGATAAGAGCATGCAAGACATGGGCTTGGGTGAGTACTTTCTTATATGAGTTAGTCTAGAAGAGTTTTTTAGGACTGAGTCATGTTGACTCAAGGTGTTCATATATACTTTATATATGTAATATTTTTTTGATAAAAAAAAGAGAATACAGAAATTTCTTTTCTCCCTAAAACCCTAATAACTCTCTTTCTCTGGATTTGCCGCCCATCTCTTGATGTCTATTCATCAGGGCTGCTGCCTCCTTTTGGTTAGAAATTTTTGGTTGCTGGATCCAAATCTTCTAATCTTCAGTAAATCGATCTTTACAATTGGTATCAGAGCTCAGATCGTGTGGAGAAGAAAAGAGATCACAGAAGGAAGAGATCTACAAAGACTGAAGTTTTAGCAGGACCCTATTGAGGTATTTCTCATCTATCTTAGCGATTTTGTTATTGTGTGACTTGGATCCGATCATGAAAAGTAGCATAAAGATAGATTTTAAGAAGTTTGATAGGAAAGAAAGCTTTTCTATGTGGAAAGTTCGTGTAGAGGATCTTCTTTTGCAGCATGAATTAGATCAAGCTTTGGAGAATAAGTCAGAAGGGATAACAGATCGACAATGGATGTCGATGAAGAAACGAACATGTTCTACGATTAGAGGATGTTTGGCAGACTCGGCCCTCTATTCGGTGCTTGAAGAGAAAACACCTAAAGGACTTTGGTCAAAGTTGCAGGATCTTTATATGGGAAAGAATATATACAACAAACTTATGTTGAAGAAGAGGTTGTATAGCCTTGGCATGGTTGAAGGTGGAGATGTCCTCAGTCACATATAGTTGTTTGATCAAGTGAGCAATGAATTACTAAATATTGGAATAAAGATGGAGGAGGAAGATAAATCATTGCTATTACTTTATTCATTGCCCTCTTTCTTTGATCCACTGGTCACGATACTACTCTATGGAAAAGAGATACTATACTATCAAGACATTATCTCGATACTGCGTACAAATGAGCAGAGAGAGAAGATGACAAAGGATGGTGTTCCCTAGGAGGGTTTGAGTGTGGGGGAGAGATCTAGAAGAAGAAGGATAAGAAAAAAAATAAGGAGGCGATCAAAGTCCTAGAAAGACAGAAAACAAGTGTTACAAGTGCAATAAGATCGAGCATTTTCATCGTGATTGCCCACAGTTGAAGAATCAAAAGGGAGAAAATGGAGGATCAGATTCTCTGAGTAAAGTTGCTGATAAGGAGGTGGAGGATGACCCCTTGGTGGTGTCGGATGGTCATAGGCAAAGCACAGAAGTTTGGATCCTGGATTCAACCTATTCGCATCACTACACCCAAAATCGGTTTTGGTTTTCTATATAAACTGAGATCGATGGGGGGGAGTATGACACTTGGGGATAATCAAGTTGCTGGTATTGAGACAATTAGGATGAGGATGTTTGACGAGATGGTGTGAACTCTCAAAAATGTGAAGCATATCCCAGAGCTAAAGAAGAACTTTGTGTCATTGGGCTACCTAGAGCGGAGCAGCTATAGCTTTAGCAGTCATGCTAGGAGTGGAGTATCAAATATCTCTAATGGAGCCATGATAGTGATGAGAGGTAGAAGGCTGAAAAATAACCTCTACAAGATGGAGGGATCCATGATGATTGGAGGATCTGATATAGCTAAAGCAATGCAGGATTAGTAGGGGGCTTATCATTTATGGCATTATCGTCTGGGCCACATGAGAGATAGAGGGCTGAAGGAGCTGAGCAAAAAGAAACTGATCTCTTATCTGGGTGGAGGAGTTTCTGAGCTTTGTGAGCCATGCCAGATAGAAAAATAGAGGAGAATTTAGTTTACGGTCAGCACAGCCCACACGACAGCCCCACTAGATCTAGTTCACACGAATGTGTGGGGATCGACTTTGGTTTCAGCCAGAAATAGAGCAAGATACTTCATGATCCTGATAAATGATTTCTCAAGAAAAGTTTGGGTCTACTTTGTGAGGGAGAAATTAGAAGTCTTTACCAAATTCAAAGTTTGGAAGGTTGAGGTGTAGAAGGAATAGGGCAGAAGTATGAAGTATTTATGGTCTGATAATGACAAGTGATCGCTGTCGTAGGTAGTCAAAAATAAACCTAACTCACTACTATATAGATAGGATGAGTCGAGATTGTATCCATAAGGATCATGTTAATTATGTTTAAATAATAAATTTAACTTGAGAGCAAGATTTAATAATTAGTTAAAAGGCTACTTAATTAATTAAGAAAATAAATTAATTTAAAGAAAGGTTGTAAGTATAAAAATGGATTCTCAAGATTTCAATTGATCACTTATCTAACAGCTGGTACTCTTTTTAATATGCTGTAATTAATATCTAATCAATAAAGATATAACCTATCTTAGAGAGCATGGTCTGTATCCTTGGATAACAGTCCATCCCTTAAAGTTATAGGCTAGTCTAAATTGATTTAAATATATAAAGAAAAGAATTAACCTAAATATAGTTTATTCCAAGAGCACGAACTGTACCCATACATGACAGCTCGTCCCAAGGATAATAAATTATTGTAGATTAATTGCAAGAAAATAAAGATATAAAGATATTATAACTAAAAATAGTCTTTATTGTAAATTAAAAAAAATACAAAAGAAGAGAAATAGAAAACACCATCAAAGTAAGATCACAATAATCTCCTGAGAAAGAGAGGATCAGCCAGACATAGAGAAGCTTCTCACTGAATTCTTCATCCTGGAGCCTTGTAGAAGAATCCGAGCAGTAGCAGTTGATAGAAGTTTAGAGCAGGAGAGAGTTTTGGTGGAGATGCAGGCTTTGGTGCTGGTTTGAAAAAGAAAGAAAGAGAAAAGATTGAAGAAGAAGAGCTTGAGAGAGAGAATTAGGGAGAGAAATAACTTGCTGGTGGTTTTGGAGAGGAGAGAGGCTTGGAGAAGCTTAGGAGGGGCTAATCCCCTAAGGGGAGGCTTTAGAGGGCTTATAGAGGCTGTTGTCCGTTACTTTAGCTTAAGGATCTTTTTATAGAGGAGAAATAAGAAGACATTAGTTTGAAATCGAAGAAAAACCAAAGAAATCGAGTCTGGATCAGATTCTGCTCTTTGGAGTAATTTTCTGCCATCAGATCGGGTCTCAATGGTCTAGATTTGACCAAAATTGGACTCCCGTAGCTTAAATAGGGTCCTAATGAAGTTTCAACCATTGGATCATCTGATCAGGTGATTTAGGACCATCAGATGGGCTTTTGAACATCCTTAATCAAGTCAGAGATGCTTATGGACTGTTGATTCTGCTCTTTGGAGTAATTTTCTGCCCTCAGATCGGATCTCAATGGTCTAGATTTGACCAAAATCGGACTCCCATAGCTTAAATAGGGTCTTGATGAATTTTCAACCATTGGATCATCTGATCAGGCAATTTAGGACCATCAGATGGGCTTTTGAACATCCTTAATCAAGTAAGAGATGCTTATGGACTATTGGATCTTCGCCAGCTGGTTTTCTAGCCATCGGATCATGCCAAATCGTTGAGCACTGTTCGAATCAAAGAAGGATTTATCGTGGGCCATCAGATCTCCACCAAATCGAACATAGGCCATTGGATCGTATACTTACTGTAGCTATGGACCGTGCAAACCGAGCACACCGAACACCTCAGCCAATCGCCGCTCGCTACTTTGATGCAAAATTACCTCTTTACCCCATGAACCAAGATGGATTTTTCATGAACCCCTTAAGAGTTCAGGTCTACCACGTGGCATGCTTTGGTTCGCCGCATCTGCTGAGCTGGTCGATCTACGCAGGATCTGTAGACCGGCCAGTCGGTCTACCATGCATCGGACTATTTTTTTTCTTTTTCTTTTATTTAAAACTTTTGGGCTTCATAACTTTTTTATTTTAGCTCCGATTTGACTAAAATTTATTTCGTTGTGACCCATAAATTGAGCTCTTTTATTCTTGATCTTCTTTTTTATAAAAGATAAAATAAAAATATCAATTCTTAAGAAATAAATATAAATTAATACTTTTATATATATACTTTATGTGTTTATCAACGAGGAGTACACCAGCAAGAAGTTTCAAGTTTTTTGTGAGAAGTGTGGCATCAATAAATACTTTTTGGTGAAGGAGACTCCTTAGCAAAATGGGATGATCGAGAGAATGAACAGGATCTTTATGGAGAAAGCAAGATGCATGAGGCTACAGGACAAGGCTTTCTAAGGTGTTCTGGGTAGATTCAGTTGATGCAGCCTACTATCTAGTGAATCGGTCACCTCATACTAGGTTAAATGGAGGAATTTTAGAGGAAAAATGATCTGAAAGGAGTATAAACTTGAACCATCTAAGGATGTTTGGGAGCACGGCATTTGTGCACATCAGTGCTAGTGAGCGGAGCAATTGAACACCAAGGCAAAGAAGATGGTGTTCTCGGGATATCCGCAAGGTGTTAAGGGGTACCGACTATGGGATCCCTTGAAGAAGAAGGTCGTCATTAGTAAGGATGTGGCCTTTGATGAAAACTCAGTTCTACATAGGTAAGGTGGCATGGAAGGACAGCAGGAGCAACAAACGGTCCAGTAAGGTAGTGCTGGACAACTAATCTCTTGTTTTATTTTGCTACTTGCAGGTGCACCGAGAGGACTTGAGTTTTAGGTAGAGGATTCTTCAAAAGAGTCTCCACAAGTGGAGAGGACTAAAACAGAAGTTAGAAGCCAGGAAGACCAGTGAGAGCATGCTGGATCAAGGACCGACATTAGTGTTGTACTGCATAAGCCAAAGAGGAATGTGCGACAGCCAGATTGATATGGCTTTAGAGATTCAGTGTCATACTCCTTGGTGACAGCGAATGAAAACCCCTATACCTATGAGGAGGATATAGAGAGCCAAGACAAAGATAGGTGGGTTCAAGCTATGGCTGAGGAAATGCAGTCTCTCTAAAAGAATCAGACATGGCATTTGGTGCAACTGCCATAGGAGAAGAAACCCATTGGATGCAAATGAATTTTCCAACACAAAGAGGGGCCTTCAAAGTAGGAAGGTATCAGGTACAAAGCAAGATTGGTGGCCAAAGAGTACTCCTAGAAGGAAAGCATCGACTTCAGTAAAGTTTTCTCTCGGGTTATCAGGCATACATCTATCAAGATGCTGCTGAGCATCATTGCAGCTTAGGACTTGGAGTTGGAGCAGATGGATGTTAAGACGGCATTTCTCCATGGACATCTGGAGGAGAGCATCTACATGCAACAGCCACCAGGGTTTAAAGAGCCTAGAATAGAAGAGAAGGTATGTTTGCTACAGAAGTCACTATCTGGGCTAAAGCAGTCGTTGAGGTAGTGGTACAAGTGCTTCGATACCTTCGTGAGGAGCATTGGCCTTTCTAGGTGTCAATTTGATCCTTGTGTGTATGTTCAATCTCTAGAGGATGGGTTTAGGATGTTCTTACTCTTATATGTAGATGATATACTGATAGCATGTAAGAGTAAGAAAGTTGTGCAGAAACTAAAGGCCGCATTATCTTAGGAGTTCGAGATGAAGAATTTTGAGCCTACGAGAAGATTTTAGGCATGAAAATTCTTAGAGATCGAGATAAGAAGGTGCTGCATTTATCTCAGGGTTGTTATATTCGAAAGATCTTAGAAAAATTTGGGATGAAAGAAGCCAAACCGACAGCACTATCACTTGCCGGTAATATCAGACTTTCGAAGACTATGTCACCACAAACTTAGGAGGAGGTTCTAGATATGGAGAAAGTCCTATATGCTGCTGGTATGGAAAGTTTGATGTACACCATGGTGTATTGTAGGCTGAACATAGCCATGCAATGAGTCAGGTGAGCAGATTCATGGCACAACCTAGCAGGGAGCACTGACGAGCACTGAAGAATATCTTCAGGTATTTAGCATTTACAGTTGGAGTAGGTATCACCTATGGATAGCTGGGAAGTGTCAAGGGTTGCTCCAACATGTCCAAGAAGACTCAGGGGCTGATAGAAAGGTTCATGGATGTAGATTTTGGTGGAGATATGGACACCCCACATTCGACAATAGGATTCATATTTTGCTCAAATGGAGGTCTCATTTCATGGAGATCATGCTTGTAGCCCATCACAGCTTAATCCACCACTAAGATGGAGTACATCGTATTGCAAAGTATAGCAAAGATTTATGGAGAAGGGATTGGCATTGGAGATGGGTCTTGCACATAAGTCGTTAAGGTGCCACTGCAACAGCCAGAGTGCCTGTTACTTACTTCAGATTTACATCTACCATGCAAGGATGAAGACATCGAACAGTCCACGCAATACAGAGAGTTATGGATGGATGGTGAGGTGAGCTGGTAAAGGTATCAACTAGAAGAATCCAGCTGAAAGCATTGACAAAGGGTTCTTCCGATAGGACCACACTTTATCATAGACTGTGTGGCACAATATAGGATGCATTTATGGATAGAGATAGGAAAGAAGAGATTGCTCCAAGCCCTTTGAGCACTAAGGATGGATTTGAAAGAGCAAGGTGGGTTCTATTCAAGGCCTTGGAGATCATGAAGGAGTCAAGGTGGTGGCTCTTGGAGGCTTGGATCGGCTGAAGTCTTGTATCCAACTGAGAAGGAGAGCTGATACACTATTAGGCTAGCTCGAGATAGGTCGAGTCGCTTAAGAAATTCAAATCGAGCTAGCTCTCTCAAACAAATAGAGATGTGTATTCTAAAAAAATATTGGGTTATATACGATAAGCCGGCTCGATGAGATCATCGAGCCAGCTCGGACAAGCTGGACGGAGCATATGAGTTTTCTATGTTTGGTTCTTAGATTATAGGTCAAATCCAAATATGTTAATAAAAGGCTTGAGAGATCTTAAGGTGGCTACTTTATCGTACCTAACCCCGAGCTAATCTTTAGTCCCTTAAGGAATGAGAAGCATTGCAAGGCATTGGGCTTGGGTGATGCTTTCTTATATGAGTAAGGCCTAACAGGAAATATAATATTTATAGGAGACTAAAGTCATGTTTGACTCAGGACATTTTTAATATCTTTGATATGTAATTATTTTTTTGACAAGAAAAATGAGAATACATAGAATCTCTTTTCCTCCTTGAAAAACATTACAATTTCTCTCTCTCTTTGGATTTGCCTCCATCCTTTGTGTTTTTCATCAAGGTACTGTCTTCTTCTGGTTAGAAGTTCTTTGGGTTGGCTGGTTCCAGATCTTTCTAGATCATCCAGTGAATCGATCTTATAGCACATAGAATGGAGAAAGAGTTAAGATATAAAACTATTAAAAAATACACAACCCATATCCATATTAAAGTGAAAAAAATCCTTGATTTTTTCCGACCAGTTTCGTTCAAGATTTGCTCAAAAATCAAGAGACTTATATTTCAAAATTTTTTCTTATTGAATCCTAATCAGTATTTGAGATATTTTTTAGATCTAATTTTATTATTTTTAAAAATTAAAATAAATCTAGATAAATTAAAATTTAATTAATTTACTTGATATGGGTAATCCTATTATCACGTGATGATCCTGTATGCCAGCAGAAGGTTCTGTGATCTAGCCATGTAAGTGCCTGCGTCTCTACCGATATCCACTTAGGTTTGGATCTAGAGATCCTCGTTCTTCTCTATACATCCATTCACGAATAATCTGATCTGAATCAAAGGAATCTTCAAACTTCTTGAAGATCAACAGTCATTCCTTTGAAGCGCAGCTTCTAGCTTTCACAAAAATCGCCTTCTTCTTTCGTCTGGAAACACAACCAAGCTCAAAATAATTGGACGTGGAGAAGAGGGAGAAGGTGGGTTTGGCCATGGAGGAAGAGAGGAGGGTGGCCTTGGCGTAGGAGGGGAATTATGATTCAGATTCCTACTTTCAATCACTTCAATTAGCTCTTGAGTTGGGCGCAGAGGTCCTATTTATAGACTAAGCGGTGATCACACTCCTCTTGCTTCCCAACCATCACAACTCTTTATGAAATCAGATTATTTGATTGATGAGAATACAGTCTCAACTAGATCCTCCTATAGAGGGCGCTAAGACCATCAAGTAGATCTTCTTAGGAGAACTCTAATTGAATCCAAAAGGAGATGAGTCTCTATCCAACAGGGACTCGCTAGGCGCCCTCCAAACTTGGAAACACATGCCCAAGGGTGGCGTTGCCGCCTCTTTCTTGCCAGGTTCTAGGGCAGGGGGACACACCCCCACCGAGCTCTCAATAGGTGCATACATGTGGTCAAAAGTCAAAGTGTAATGGTCAAATTTGACAATCAAAGGTAAACTTTTGACCAAAGTCAAAGAACAGAAATGGTAGGTGACAAAAATGGCAGGTAATGTCTTACAAAATAAGATACCTTTTCTCTTGAGACAACCTTAGGTCGACAATATGAGGCCTCTGATTGAAGCACAAACTCCTTTGGCTCAGACCAGACACTTAATTTATAATAGCAAAGAAAGAAGTTAGGTTCAAATCGCAGGCTAGCATGATTTCCTTGAACCTAACTTGAAATCATTCCAATCAATTCGACTGGATCAGTTTAATTGAATGTCACGCAGTTCAACCCTGTTTGA
>QRFJ01004033.1:29506-126242 GCA_006176705.1 Cocos nucifera | reverse complement strand
GGACCAGGTTCGGTTCAGATCTGATCGAATCAAAAAGATATATTTTTCAAAAAAAAAAATTTTCTTTTGATCTAGATTTAGAATCTAGAATATTTCAAATTCTGATCTTTATTATTAATAATTAAAAATAAATTAAATAAATTAAATCAAATTTAATTTACTGAATGTAGGGTAAATCCTTATTTATCCGTTGATGATCCTGTAAGCAAGGGAAGGTTCTGGATCTAGCCATGTAAGTGCCTGGGCCTCTACCGGTATCCACTCAGGACTAAATTTGAAGACTCCTATTCTTCTCTATTCATGTCTCCACAAAATTAGCATCTGAATCGATTTAGAGGATTTCAAAAAATACCTTCAAAGATCAGCAGTTGTCCTTTGCAGCAGCTCCAGCTTGTCTAGCTTTTTTATCCCTCTCTTCTCGTCTGGGATTGCACCAAAACTAAGATTCCTAAAACACTTTGGGCGTATAGAGGAGAGGAGAAGATGGCTTGGCATGGGAAGAGGAGGAGAGAACCAGCCTTGGGGGCATTTGAGAATTTTCAATTCTCTTTGGTGTCGCAGGGGTCTTATTTATAAAACTATGCGTTGATCCAACTCCTTTTCTTCCCAACTAATCAATAATTCTTTGTGAATCAGATCTAAATTCTAATGATGGAAAATAGAGTCTTTTGGATTTCTCCTTAAGGATGGTGCCTGAAGATCAGTCAAACTTGGGTTCTTAGAGGAAAGTCTAACCGAAATCCAAAAAAGAGGATGGAAGTCCCTGTCCAATAGGACTCCTGGGCGTCTCCTACTTTGGGCACACGCCAAGGGTGGCGTGCGCCCTTCCTCCTTGCTAGGTTTCTGGTAGGAGGACAAGCCCCCCACCAGCCCTCCAATAGGTGCATTTACACATGGACAAGAAGTCAAAGTATCAATGGTCAATATTTGATCAGTTCAAAGGTTCAACTTTTGACCACAGTTCACAAGGATTGAAAATGGCAAAGTGATAAAAAATGGTAGGTATTATTCTTACAAAATAAGAAAATCCTTTTCTAACTTGGACAAACCCCAGTCAGACCAAGTGCAATGCCTCTTGGAGTCGGATAAATTCTTTGCCTCAGCAGACAACTATTATGATAGTAAAGAAGACGTTTAGGTTCAATCGAGTGCTAGCCGACTTTCCTTAAACCTAATTGAATCTCTTCAGATCATTCGAACTGGAATCGTTCAATTATGATCACCAGATTCAAATTTTGTTTGTGTGACCTAGTTAGGTCATTTGATTGTAATGGATATGTCATGATCTCTATCATCGACATTCTCGAACATCTTTCGATGATATCAAGCTTCTTGATTCGAACAGTCTGAATGAATCATCATTAAATCATTTTCTAGTTGCTTCCAAACTCCACCAGTGCACCAGCAGTATATGGTTGCAACCCATTAGAGCTTAAATGTGAAACCCCTTTGGTGAAAGCTACTAGTCATGATTAAGTCTTTCTTATCTTGATCTGCCGTCTATTAGGATTTAGGTGAACTACGTCAACCTAGTCTTTGTCATTATGACTGTAATCATTCGATTTCAAGTCCGATGTAAATCTAAAGACAAACTCTTTCTATTTATTTCACTCTGCCTGGCGCCTGGCTTCTCGGACTTGCTTCTTCAATGATATCATAGGTACTCCTCTTACCACCGAGGTATGATAGATTATTCTTGATGCAATCCAGTTTTCTATAATAACACTTATGCTAAGCCAACATCACCTCGAGGTTTCGACATGGCGGAGATCGTAGTATTGGTATTATAAGTCAACTACTATAACACCCTTAAGGGTGCTATACCGATGCACTCATAAAGAATCGAGTACACATCTGCCAGCATCGAGTCGTCATTGACGCAGAGGTAACTTTTTCTAATGCACTACTCGAGTCATCACACTTCAATGCCATCGTTCTCTAACGAGTTACTTGTACTCTCGCTTCCAATGTCTCACACCATTAGGACTCAAGGCTCATCTACTAAAGAGAAAACAATGTACACACCTTCCAGATCAATCACCTATCCTCGTCTGATGATCCTATGGTCGGCGGAGCATTTTATGAAGTTAATAATGATTATTCTGGTCTTAAATTTTGCAAACTCTTGAAAAATGAATTATCTTACCATTAACTCAAAGGATGTAATCACAGACACTAATAACACATATCGTGATAGAAAATAATCCAGTTTATGTTATATGTAAAAATCTATAATTTCATGCCCCTAGAGGTTTACAAGTTAGCAATTCTGGACTTTTGGGCACTATACCTAACAATCTCCACTTATCTAAAAACAATTGCTACCAAGTCTAAGTGCCCATCTCTTCTCAAGTGGGGTTCGATTTCTATGGGTCCCAACGCTTTGTAATGGATCTACAACATTATCTATTGGAGTCGCTCTCTTGACCTCGACATAATCTCTCTTCAGATAATGCGACAATGAGGAGTGTATCGCGCTCAGTGCTTGAATTTTCTGGTCGACAGACTTGGTCCTTAGCAAAGGGCATTGACACCATTGTTTCGCCAGATAAGAGGAGAATGGCATCTTTTGAGTGAAATTTACTCTTGTGATTTCTACAGTAAAACTTTTTATACCAGAATGCTATTCTTCGCAGCCTCTGATGCACGCCGATACTCTTGCTCTTCATGGTGGAATATGTATTCCACATTTTCTTGGAAACTCTTTCAGCGACGACCAACCACCATTGCAACAAAGGACCTCCCCAGAATGTTGACATTTCAGATTATTTTCTATGGACCATAAATCCGAATCTGTATATCCCTGACTTGGATTTCTCCCTACCAAAAGACCACTCATCTATATCCTTTAGTTCTTCTTAAGTACTTAGATATATTCATAGAAGTCCATGTTCCTTCACCTGGATTTGAACTATATCTGCTTGTGACACTTCAAAGCCATGAGCTATACTCAGGTCGTGTACATAGCATGTGCAATATATGAGGGGCTCCCTATTGTAACGGACAGCATAAGAGTCTTACTCATGCCAGTCTATTTCCTCAGATTTGCTAGGGCATATCTTTTAGAAGATGATACCATGTCTGCACGGGTTATTAATTCCTTCTCTATAGTTTCCATACTAAATCTTTTTAGACTTTACTCTATGTATATCTTCTGTGAAAGTAGCCAATTCCATTCACGGTCTATCCCTATAGACCTTTTATTCCTAGAATAAGGATGCTTCACCAGATCTTTCACTGAAGGAATTTCGTTAGAAACCATATATTGGACTATCTTCAGCATGAGCAATATTCATTCCAACTTAAGGAAGATGTCATCCACATTATAGTAGGGAGCGAAAGACCAACCGCTCCTTACCGACCTTCGTTTTGAGACACATGGTTCCTCTTTCACAATTTTGATGAAAACCAAATTTTTTTGATCACATTATTGAACGAGTGGTCCAGCTCTGAGCCTGCTTACTTAAGTCCTATCATGGACTTTTTGCAGGCTTGCAAATCTGTGATCAAGTATCACTGGATGTGAACCTATGTGGCCTATTCCCATATAGATATCTTTCCCTCAAAATTCCATTTCAAGGAATGCCATTTTCACGTCCAATTTGTCACTATTTCATAATGAATATTAGGGCAATATAACGGTAGCATCGTATTGGATGGGATTTTAGCATAGCCACTGGAAAAAAGGTGATCTGATAGTCAATGCCTTCGCATTTGACTATAACCTTTTGCCAACTAGTCTAGCCTTGAATGCTCTCCACATTCCCATTCTGCACCAATCCTTTTTCTTAAAGATCCTTTACACCCAATAGGTACCTTACCTTTCTTGTGATTCTCTACAAAGGTCCAAACTTGAGTTTCGAGTGCATTTGAGTCAATTTCTGATCGATATGCCTCTTGCCATTTCGGAGTCGATATCTGATATCGCCTCATTATTAATTTTAGGATCTTATCATTGAGCACCATTACTTACGGGAACATTTTCTCTTACTTCCTCTGAAATAAAACCTAAGTATCTTTCAGGAGGATGGAGAAAACTCTTCCGATCTACGAGGTGTGAGGAGTAGTGTTTCTTATTTCGCATCAACCTAATTTGGTTCCAATTGTCCCTTAGCTCATTGATTTGTGAGAGATTTTCTCATCAGCTTAATCTTACTTTCCAATGCCGCTATCTCTTGAAAAAACTAATATTTCAGGATAAGATGCATGTCGCTCACAAATCACATTATGGTTCTTCTGGAATGTAGAAAGATATCCTATCAACTCTTTAGTGAAATATCCTATGAATCGAGCTATGAAGGGACCTAAACTATTACTTGTCCACTTATTATCTTTTGACATTGAGCCGAAAACTCCAAATTCTGAGATGACTCAGACTATTGTTCTTAACTGTTCCATTTCTTCATACGGTGTCGGTAAGGAACGTTTTAGTAACCTATTTATAGATAAATTGAAGTTAATTAATGAGATATCCCCAAATGAAAATCAGGGAAAGTCTTATTGCAAGCTCACATGGATCGGCACCATAATCCAATAGAGTTCGATTCTTCTATTCTGAAATTTCCAGTTAAGTTTGAGGGATTTCTGGTGGAGTCCATAAGAGACTATGCCTTTTTCTTGAACGATAGTCTAGAATTTCTGGCTAAGTATTCACCTCCTCGATTCTGATCGAAAAACCTTAATGACATTTTTAGTTTTGTATTTTCTACTCTTCATGTTCTGAATCTTTGCTGTTCAAAGCTTCAACTTGTGTCTATAAGAATACACATTACTCATACCAAGATAAGATCATCTATACAAGGGTGATGAAGTAGATAAAATTGCCTTCCTAAGGCGATACATCAAATGGCCGCACCACATCAGTATTTACTAGGACAAGGAAGATCTGTGCCCTTCCCCATGATCCAACAAAAGGGAGTTTTAGGTTATTTTGCCTTGAAGACCTAAGATTTTCACCACAGTGTATATTGACCCGAAGTCAATGGACTCATTAGCCCAATTTTCTCCAATTTGTTGATCCTATCTTCTGCTATATGACCTAATCTCAGGTGCCATAGATATCTATGTTTGGACTATCCTAGGTCATTTGGCATTCAGTTTTGCTCGATAGTTAGAACAGATACATCAATATGTAGCTGATAAAGATCGTTAATAAGAAAACCATTTACAATTTTATTTCTTTCATAAAGAATGTTACAATGGTCCTTAAAGAAGGTAATCACATAGCCTTTAGTGCTAAGCATGAAACAGAAATCAAATTCCTGCTAGCTGCAGGCACATAATAACAGTCTTTCAAAACTAAGTCTAAACCAGATGGTAATCGAAGAGGGTATGTTCCCACGGCTACTGCAGCAACTCTTGCTCCATTACCGATGCGTAGGATCATGTCTCCATCCCTCAGCCTCCTGCTATCCTCAAGACCCTGCATGAAGTGCACAGATGAGCACTAGAACCAGAGTCAAGCACCCAACTGGATGCAGAAGAAATCGTAAGGTTAGACTCAATAACGAGCATACCTCCAGAAGGACCTTCCTTCTTGTTCTTAGGGTGGCCAGGTAAGTAGGGCAGTTTCGCTTCCAATGGCCGTCGCTGTTGCAATGGAAACACTTTTCTTTGACATCGGCCTTCTTCTTCGGCTCTGCCTTCTTCTTCTTTGATCCTTCCATCTTTTGCTTTTTCACAGACTTCTTTTTCTTTCATAAGACTTTCTTTTGGAAGAAGTCCGTTCCATAGCAAGAACTGAGCCTTTAGAACCTTTCATAGAAAGCTCAGCGGTAACCAGCATATTCATTAATTCGGCCAAGGAATTTTGAAGTTTATGCATGTGGTAATTCATGATGAATTGCCCATATGCATCAGTCAAGGATTGCAGAATAATATCATTCTGCAGGTCCAAGTCTAACTTCACACCGAGCTTCTCAAGCTCTTCCATGTCCTTGATCATTGTCAGACAGTGATCTTGGACTGACTGCCCATCACGCATCTTAGCCTTAAAAAGTCATTTCGTGACTTGATATTTGGCTGCGCGACTCTGTTCACCAAACATCTCCTGTAGGTGAGCCAACATTTGGCGAGCAGTCCCGATATCTCATGTTGGCGCTGGAGCTCATCAGACATCGAGCCCAACATGTAATATCTGGCCTTATTATCTTCGTCTATCCATTTTTCCAGAGACGCTCTCTGTTCAACAGATGGACGGGCTGGTAAGGTGGGAGGGTCCTGGTCCAAAACATGGGTTAACTTCTCGAAACCCAAAACAATTTTGTAGTTCCTGAGCCAATCTTTATAATTGGGTCCGGTCAGTCTATGTGTGTCCAGGATACGTGCTAATGGGTTGGACGCAGACATTTTCCTGTAGAGAGTCAAAGATTCTAGTTAGATACTGTAATTATGACTTGACCAATTTATTTAGAATTTTATTTTTAAATAAATTAGCTTCCACTATTTTCTCGGATCCCTACACTCCCTTCTGTAGAGATGCGAAAATCTCCACGATTAATGATTTCTAGTGGGTGGTGCGGTCTCACCAACTGACTCATCACCTCACCTAACAGTTATTGGTGATGGGTTAGCCAATGAGTGAACAACTCTTGTTCAATGATTCTCTAATCATGGTGCACCCAAACTTGGTCTCTAATTCATGAATCTCACCGTATCCAGAATATTGATCCACTCCTTAGTTAAGTCAGACCCACCATTTGCACAGACTGGATTCCTAATTGAGTCTCTCACCATATCCAAAATATTGAGCCCAACTCATCCTCCAGCCCATAGCATCCAATGCCTAATAGACATGGTTGCATCTTTCCGGATGCAACTGAGCCACTGTATCCAGTCGAGAACAATCAACCCCGGGAAAGGGCCCGCACATCTACAATGGTGGAAGACCTCAGACTTAATCTTTTCTTAGGAAAGAATTGATTCAGGTCTTCATTAAACTAGACTTGTCATAGTCATAACAATTATGACTAACCTAGTGGCATGGGTTAGCTCGGAATTATTGACCACCTCAGATCAGAACTGTGTCAACAGATATGGCCAGGTAAGTGAGATCGGTGGAAGGAATATGCCATTAACTCGTACAAGAATGCATTCAGGATCGAGTAGCTTCCAATTAAAAATCAGTCGGTCGTATGTGCCAAACTTACCTTAGATACCAAATTATTGAGTTAGAACCAATTGGATTAGCCTACAATCCAGACTCTAACCTCTGAGCCTAATTAGGTCTTGCTTGATCGTGACTCGATCTTGACATAGACTTAATCCTATTAGGCTGGTCAATTTAAGCATTGTTGATCCCATCTAACCAACTCTTGATTTGGTTTGAAATCGCTTAGACCTAATTGAGCTACCCAAGCCCGAACCCAATATTATGAATATGTCTTAGATCTGAAATTCTCAATTTTAGACCTAGTTAATATTTCCTAGTTAATATTTTATAATCTTAATTCTTAATTAAGTAGGATTCATAAATAAAATATGCACAATAAATCCTAGGATTTTAGGATCTAGAGTTTTGCAGAAAGTAAGTTTTGGATTTCTGATTAAGTACGAACGTGCAGCACCCCTACACATTATAAGAACACTCCATCGGATGGAAGGAGAGGGCCTTTAAACCCTTCTTCATTCTTATGATCGGACGACCAAGAGGAATGCCTTAATCAGGAACATATAATACTACAAAATAGTTTTAGATCTATATCATATATCTCATATACAAATTAGATCTAATCATGGCATATTTTGCATACATCTCATGTATCGAATCATGCATATTTTCAGATCTAAATTATCTCATAATAATCTAAAAAATTAGATTTAAATTGATCTAATCAAAATAAATTCTAATCTAGACAATTATGTAGAACTATTCTACAACTAGTCTAGACATGCATCAATCATATCTCATATGATATTTAAAATTAAATAATTTTTATTTACTATTTTTTAGATGTTATTATAACATTATAATATCAAAAAATAGTAAATAAATAGATCTAAAATATGATTTAATTAAATTGAATTGAAAACATGCAAGACTATTCTATAGAACTATTCTATTTTAGAACTAGTCATGCATATTTTCTAATCTTAGATCCAAATCATTTAATTTTAATTTTTTCTGATTTTCAGATCTGATCACATCTCATGTGACATCTGAAATCACTTATTTTCTAATTAAAATAAATTTAAAATCAGATCTAAACAATTTTAGAACCATGGCTCTGATACCAGTTGAAGGAAAATCCTGATTTTTCGGACCAGGTTCGTTCAGATCTGATCAGATCAAGAGATATATTTCAAAAATTTTTCTCTTTGATCTAGATCAGATCTAAGATATTTTCAGATCTGATTATTATTATTTTAATAAATTAAAATAAAATTAGATAAATTAAATCAAATTTAATTTACCTTGATTTGGGTAATCCTATTACCCTGTTGATGATCCTGTATTGCAGCGGAAGGTTCTGGATCTAGCCACGCAAGTGCCTGGCCTCTACCGGTATCCACTCAGGCTGGATCTGGAGATCCTCTTCTTCTCTATCACGTCTCCAAAAATCAGATCTGGATCTGATCTGGAGGATCTTCAAAACTCCTTTTGAAGATCAGCAGTCGTCCTTTGCAGCAGCGCAGCCTTCTTAGCTTTCATCGCCTTTCTCTTGATCTGGATTCGCACCAACCAAGGTCCAAAACCTTTTGGACGTGGAGAGGAAGGGAGAAGATGGCTTTGGCATGGAGGAGGAGGAGGAGAGGCAGGCCTTGGGGCGTGGGATCTCAATTAATTCAGATACCTCTTTGAGTTGGGCGCAGGGTCTTATTTATAGACTAACTGTGATCCAACTCCTCTTCTTCCCAACCAATCACAACCCTTTGTGAAATCAGATCTAAATCTGATTGGTGGGAATAGAGTCCCCTGGATTCCTCCTTAGAGGGCGCCTAAGACCAGTCAAAGTTGGTTCTTAGGAGAACTCTAATTGGAATCCAAAAAGGAGATGGAGTCCCTTGTCCAACAAGGGACTCCTAGGCGCCTCCTAGCTTGGGCACACGCCAAGGGTGGCGTGCGCCCTCCTCCTTGCCAGGTTCTGGCAGGGGGACAGGCCCCCACCAGCTCTCCAATAGGTGCATGACATGTGGACAAAAGTCAAAGTGTCAATGGTCAACATTTGACCAGTCAAAGGTAGACTTTTGACCAAAGTCAAAGAACAAGAAATGGCAGGTGACCAAAAATGGTGACCAAAAAGGCAGGTAATGTCTTACAAAATAAGACAACCTTTTCTGACTTGGACAACCTCCAGTCAGGCCATATGAAGGCCTCTGATTGAGCACAAACTCCTTTGGCTCAGTCAGGACAACTTATTTATGATAGTAAAAGAAGAACGTTAGGTTCAATCGAGTGCTAGCACGATTTTTCTTGAACCTAATTGAATCTCATTCAGATCAATTGAACTGGATCAGTTCAATTGATGATCACCAGATTCAAACCTCTTATTTGTGTGACCCAATTAGGATTCAGTTCTGTATGGTAATGGGATATGTCATGATCTCTATCATCGACATCATCGAAACTCCTTTCGATGGATCAGAACTCTTCTGATTCGAACAGCTAGAATGATCGATCATCTAAATCATTCTAATTGCTCCCAAAATCCACCAGTGACACCTAGCAGTATATGGTGGCAACCCATCAGAGCTGAATGCGAACCTCTTGGTGCAGCTACCTGTGTGATTAAGTTCTTCTATCTTGAGCCCTCGATCAGATTAGGGATTAAGGTGAACTCGTCAAAATCCTAGTCTCTGTCATATGATGTAATCATTCGATTCAAGTCCGATGTGAAAATCTAAATAGAAACTCTTTCTATTATTTCACTCTACCATGGCCTATGGGCTTTTGGACTTGATTCTCATGATCATCATAAGGCTGCTCCTCTACCACCGAGGTAGATAAATTTCATCTTGATGCAATCCAGTTCCTATAATGAACATGCTATAGCCAACATACAGCTCAGGATTTCGAATGGCTAGAAGACCGAGTTATGGTATAGTCAAACTATAACATCCTCAAGGTGAACTACTGATGCACCTTAGATCAAAGAACCAGACACACCACTACAGCATCGAGTCAATCATTGACGAGAAGGTAGACTTCCTAATGACTACTCGAGGTGGTCATGCTTAGTGCCCTCATTCTCTAACGAGTATCTGTACTCTCACTTCGGTATCTCTACACCATAGACTCAAGACTCATCTACTAAAGAGAAGTGATTGTACACCAATCTTTCGGATCAATCACCATCCTCGTGATGATCCTTTGGTCGGGAGCATTTTATGAGTTAATAATGTTTATTCTTGTCTTAAATTTTCAACTCTTGAAAATATGAATTATCATTACCATTAACTCAAAGGATGTATCACAGACACTAAATACACATATGTGATTGAAAATAACCTATTTTATTGATTATAGTCAAAATTATAATTTTGCCCCTATAAGTGTATTATAAGTGTCAGCCAATTCTGGCTTCTGGGGCACATATATCTAACATCCCTTTCATTTTTCTTATCTTTGCTTAAATCTTCTTTGATTAGAGGTTTCTTCTTGAAACTTTATCTTTTCTTCTTATAAATTTTTTGAATTTTTTTGTAATTAGGGCTATATCCATCTTCATCAGTTGACTCCTCTTCCTCTTCATCAATTGTAGTAGATTTAAGTATGATGATCCTCTTCTTTCTGCCTTCATCTTCATTATCTTGCCTCATTGTTAATTCATGTATCATTATGGACTCAATCAGCTCTTCTAATGGCAGCTTATTCAAGTCCTTTGCCTCTTGTATTGCGGTGACCTTTGCTTTCTAAGATTTTGGTAATCTAAGAATTTTTCTCATCAAATTACTGTTAGAGTATATTTTTTTCAAGACTTTTTAAACTATTAGTAATATCAGTGAAGCGTGTAAATATTTTAGTGATGGATTCAATGAATTCTATTTTGAAAAGCTCATATTGGTGCACTAGCATATTAATTTTTTATTCTTTTACTTAATTTGTGCCCTCATGAGTAACTTCATGTCTATCTCAAATTTTTTTTGCTGAATTGAAAGTAAAAATTTGATTAAACTCATTAACATTTAAGGCATAATATAAAATATTCAAAGACTTGGCATTTAGCTAAATTGATCTTTTATCTTCTTCACTTCAATCTTTTTTAGGTTTGGGTATGCTAATGCCATCGACTATAATGGTGGGTGTATGTGGCCATTGATTATGATACTCTACATATCATAATCAAGAGTATGAATGAAGATCCTCATGCAAGCTTTTCAATATGTGTAATTTGTGCCATTAAAAAGTGGTGGTCTATTAGTGGATTACCTTTCAATCAGTGAATCTTCTAATTGTATTATTATGATCTTTATCTCTTGATCGTTAGATCAATATTTTAGCTGAAAACTAAGCTCTGATACCACTTGTTGTCCAGCTAAACAATCCAAGAGGGTGGATAAATTAGGTTATTAAAATTTTTAACAAAGCAAAACAATGAAGTATAGTGTAGAGATAAAAATGTGCTGAAAATGTAGTGAGCTAAAGAATAGAGAATAAATACAACAGAAGAGAAAAATTGCGTATACATAAATACAGTAGATTTATAGTGGTTCGGTATACCTCTAGCACCTACATCCACTTTTCAAGCGATCCCTTGAGAATTTTCACTATAATGACTTAATTATAGCGTGTTTGTTTTCATCAGGCTCACAAACAAATCCAATTTATTTTAATCCAGATCAATCAATCAAAACTTTCACAAGCCTTAATCCAAGGCTTTTCCAAACTAATCTAAGTTTGGTACAACTTCAATCCTTTAAGTTTCAGTCGCTGTTGAAACTTTTACAATAATTTTAAAATAGGAAGGAATACAACAATAAAAATCTTATTGTAGTTGCAATGTTGTCGTTGAAACTTTTTTTGAGGATGCTTTGAATGCTGACAATGAATATCCTTTTTTCTCTTTGAATGCACACAGAAAGATCAAGAAAGAATTGATTAGGAGTTGGTGAACTTTCTTGGAGACTATTGATGCTCAAAGTGCTCTCTTTCTCATTAAATAGTGCTAAATAGTGTTCTTCCTTTTATTATTATTTTTTTAATCTCGTAATCATTTCTTTAAGGCTCAGATTGATTTGACCTTGATTCTGGCCGTTTATGATCACTAAAGATAAAAAATAGTCGTTGAAAATCTTTTCTACATAAAAACAGACTTCTACAGAGCTAGCCATTGTGCCCATCAGATTTCGTCAAGCCGACTCGAATTTGGTCTCAGGTCGGCTCGAACAGCATTTCTTCCCAAATCATCATTCTGTTCTACTAAAATAACTGGCTTAGATTTGCATTGGATTAGCTCAAATGACAGACTTGAAAAAAATAACTTTTTTGACAACCTAAGAGAGCGGGCTCGGATGTTGCTTCGAGCTGGCTCAAATAGTAGAACCCAAAAATAGTTTTTCTACCATCCTGATAGAGCTGGATCGGATCCATCTTGAGCCGGCTTGGCTGCATGCTAAACCAAAGTATCAAGGACGTGCTGTGCCAGAACTGGCTCGAATCTTGGATGGATCGGCTTGGATTCTTTGAGATTTTTTTTATATTAAAATTCTTCAAAAATAACTTCACTTGACTCAATAAATCTTTAATTAAATATAGTCTTTTAATGACCTTAATTTTTCTTCTTACAAAAATATTCTTTGACATACTTGAAAAATATTAGTATAAAAATTATGCTCTAATATTTTATAATCATCAAAATCATCCCTGAAAATAATATATATATAATAACATATTTTATGAGATTGGTATGACGAAACCATGGCCTATATAAAAATTAATAATTTAAGATTTAATGGCAATGTTTTAAAATCCCATAAATTATGATATCATTTATCGGCATATATCAGCTAAATGCCATAATAGCAGTTCTGATTTTTGACATTTCAAGTTCTATAATGTAAAGTATAAATTTATAGCGATATTTATAGTAAAATACTACTAATAAAAAATACTTATTGAAAGATAGCAGAATTTTAATGTGACAAAAAAAGAAATTTAGCGACATATAATAAGAAATGCCATAAGCAATTTACTGTCAAAAATTATTTTTATTATAATAAAATAATAAAAAATAATTTTACTAGATTATTATTAATACTATAAGAAAAGTCACATATATCCATGCTTTTTAGTCACATAAAGTATATATGTAGATAAAAGGTTAAATTTTGAAAAAATGGTTGTATATTTTCATGTTTGTCAAATATAAAAATGCTATAATTAATTTTAACTTATGTTTTAATGATTAAATGTAAGTAAATCAAATTTGCTAATAGATAAATATGAGTAACTTAAATCTACCAAAAAAGAAGTGCCAAAATAAAAAAAAAAAAGAAAAAAAAAACACTGACCCCATCACATTTGAAGTTGATTTGATATTTTTAAAGATAAGCTCAAGCCAACAAATTTTTCATCAGACCCTATGCAACCCAAACTAAATTTATTCGGTAAAATATCATCATGTGGAGAAGAAACAAATTCCAAGTCAAATAGCAAGCTGATAATTCTAAGCTAGCCTCGTTCACGTCTCACTTCACATGCAAACCGTCCGATCAGTATTCCCTTTCAAAATCCAACTTATATAAAAATAAAATTAAATAAAAATAAAAATATTTTTATTTGATTTTTATTTTATATATATATATATATATGTATGTATGTATGTATGTATGTATGTATATATGTTATTTGTATTATTTACAACTTCTATTGAATGGCAAAAGTATCATATAGCCATACTTACTATGGTTAAATCAACCAAATGATAGGATTGGAGAAATTGATAATTAATTTTGATGAAAGATTTGAGAAATATTCAACCTATTGTTTGACCAACAAACTCTTAATTTTTTATGCATCTTATTTTAAACATATTTCAAAAAGACCAAATAATAAATTAGATTTGGCCATTCTAAAATTGATTAATAAACTAATCAGTCAATTTGCTAAAATATGTTAGAATTGGATATTTTAGAGTTACACTACTTAATAAAAATAAATTTATAGCAAATTGAGTAAATTTGATTTTAATAGATCATATTAAATAATTTAAGATAATTTGAAGTAAATTAAATAAATTAGTGTTAAATTAACTATAGTGGGTTGGATGATGGTGGCAATGGGTCATACTTGAAATGAATCTTGTAAGGATCCAAGTCAAGAACCAAACTTATAGTAGATTGGAGAGTAGCCGATGATAGATTTTGATATAAATGAGAGAAAAAGAGATTTAAATTTATTTAAATAAAAAATATTATTGGTGTAGGATGTGGCATACCATTATCCATATTCGATCCGAATCTATTTTGAATATTTTTTCTAAAATTCATATCTGCTCCATCTCTTAATTGGGTTTGATAAAATCTATCTTATTCAGATCGAGTCAAATTGAATATCTATTGGCTTGGAAAATATTGCCATCTCTAGTCAAAAATAACAAAACTAAACCCACTAACGTAGCTACAACTCATAGAATGCAGCTGAATAATCTCCCTAACTCTGACTAGAGACACGAATGTTCCTTGCAACCAGCCAACCAATCTGCAGGATAATTGGTTTCTCTCGGCTCAGAAATATTGAAAATGCGATGAAAGCTATAGAACATCAGGAAGCAAAGGACTTGGTCCCTGTGAAGAAGAGCAGGTTAAACTCAGCGAAGGGAGGTTGGGGAGCCGATTGCCAATTTCGCAGTTACGTGCATTATGCCTGATAAAATATGGTAAAATCAGTATCTTTCAGGGTTTTATTTGTAAAAATGTTCTTTAATTAATCGGTCAAGAGGGCCAGCCACCCTTCTTCCCCTCTCACCAAACCCTAGCCATTTCCCTCCGGGGAGAAGATGCTCCGAAACTCTAGTTCCTCCACCAGGCTGATTGCCTCGCTCAAAACCCTAATCTCGTCCTCCAGCCATCAGCTCCTCCAATGCTCCCTGGTGAGCGGCACTGCCAAGGGCAAGGCCAAGCTCAAGTCCGGCCAACCCCTGAAGCGCTCCACTTTCGGCAGGAAGAAGCCTGCCGGCGGCGACCCTGCCGCTTTTGGTGGAGGCGGCCGTGCCCGCAACGAGTCCATCGAGCGCCTCAACCGCATGGTCGACTCCTGCCTCAACGCCCCCACCCCGCTGCGCCACCTCACCGCCAAGGGGCGCACCCGCGAGACCGAGAGCGAGAAGTTCGGCCTCATCTCCAAGGAGCGCCAGCGCGAGATCAACAAGGAGAAGGCACGTGCTAAGGCTGGCGGTGCCGCCGTCAAGGTGGAGTCCGTCATCATGGGGACCCCAGGGCTTGATCTCATCACCCTTGGTCTCGTCAACAAGGAATCCATCCCAAAGTACGAGCTCACGATTGACGATGACCGTCGGCTCGCCAAGGAGTACAGCCGAGTGCTGATGCGGAAGCACCAGGACTGGCAGGCAGCAGAGACGACGCTCCTTCGGCTCAAGGAGGAGTAAATCGCCGCCTTGCCGGACCACCTCTGTGAGGCCGTGCTGGTCCTGGACCTCACACCCTTCCCGGCGAACCGGTACATGGCCACGCTCACGCAGCCGATCGAGGGCTACATCGACAAGGTCAGGGAGGCTGCCAAGAAGCACACTGTAAGGAGAAGCTATGGTGAAGAAAGGAATCCTTCTTTTTCTCGCAACAGAAGGGGTTTCTTGAGGTCAGAGATTATGGATTTCTTTTTAATATTTGATCTCTGATGAATGGTTGGAGTTCCTTAATCGATTTTCTTGCATTCTGATGTTGTAGTTGAAAGATTTTGTTATGTAATGCTTCATAAATGTTGAAAATCTGTCTAATTGGTGCGAAACAAAGTTCTTTTCTCACCGAACAGAGTTCTTTTCCTTCTCTGATTAAAAGTCCCAAATCCACTCAAAAATCCATTTAAATCCAATTCTAATTCCTCCCCAATGAAATCTATTTAAAGGCCTATAACATCTTGATTTTTCTCACCAAAAATCTGCTATTTTTCTTCCCGTTCTTTCTTTTGGATTGCTGATGGATTCTCTTGTTTTGGCCATCGAAAATTGGATCAAACTTCGTCAAAGACCAGGTAAATCTTTTCCATCTTATTCCCTTAATAATTCTTAGTTTTAATCTTGAATTTTTTTTGATGCCTTTTTCTGCCAAAAATTATGTTAAAATTTTTTTTGAATCCCCTATATTTTTTTGATCTTGCTTGCCGCCGTCGATCACCGGACCAGACTGGTTATGGTCATCGACGACTGCCCCTCCGGCCTCAAGGGTCGCTGGCGGGGAGAGAGGGTCTTACTAGCTCGGGAACAAGGGGAAAAGGGTTCTTTGTCTCGTAAAAAAAAAAAAAAAAAAAAAAAAAAAAAAGAAAGAAAAAGTTATGGCCGACTAGATTTCTAAAATTTTGATCAGATTATGAATCTATTTTTGTTTATCACCTGTATTTCAGATTGACAAGTAGTTAGAGGATTCACAATGCTCGTCCTCATCTCACTTTCAACAACAACCTTGTATGCTTAATTGGTTTTTTTTTGAATCTAATAAATCTCTTTTGTGGGTCATATTGGATTGGAGGATCAGGCAGAACAGTCCTAAGGTATTCTTAGTTGATCCAGCATTGAAAATCAAAGCTTGTTGAGTGATTTACATTTTATTCAAACTAGTCATTTCAGTTTAATGAAATTACATCAGTTGTTCACAATATATATATAGGATGTTAATTATTTGAATCAAGCAAAAAAAAGTGTTGGTGTAGAATTTGATTGACGTTAGATCGAGCTGGAGTCGAGAAAGATGAGGTTGCCATCGTTGACCTGCAAAATAAAGTTCCATTCGGAGTCAGTAGTGGTGGCTTCGGTAGGATCCTCCGACGATCAAATTAGCTTTTCTGACCAACAGAAATGGAGTGCTCAGAGAGAAGTTCGGCAGAGTTTCGGGAAGGAGAAGAAAGCTTAGCCAAAACGTATCTAGAGGGTCTCTTTTTATAGACGGAGCTTGTTGTAACTGTCTTGATTAATGACTGTCGTAATCGTCCTTGATAAATGACAATCATAATTATTCTAATGAATGATGTTCGTGATTGTCTTGATTAATGTCAATTATAACTGTTCAATAGTTAGATCGCCTGTAGGAATTCGTATGAAGGAACGGTCTGGAAGGAGTTCGGCTCCTATAGGAATCTGATAGCTAGAGGAGTTCGAAAGAAGTTCGGCTTCCATAGAAACTCGATTGTTAGAGGAGTTTGAAAGAAGTTCGGCTTCCGTAGAAGTTCGGCTGCTGGAGGAGTCCAGAATGAGTTCGACTTTTATAGAAGCCCGACCGTTGGAGGAGTTCGGAAGAAGTTCGATCGCTGAGAAGTTCGATCGGCTGAAGAGGTTCGGCTGGGGCTCGGCTGCTGAGAAGTTCGGTTGGATTTGGCTGTTTGGGTAGTTCGGTCACTGAATGAATTCGGCTGCTAGGGAGAGAATTTTCGATTGAAGCTCTTACGTGATTACCAGCTGCATTAGGCTAAGCTTCAGACTGGACTTCGATGGAAGCAAAATTTATCTCCAACAATAGTCTCTCCACTTTCGAGTTCAAAACTCGAAGAAAGGAAATACAAAAAGGGCGACTGCCGATGTCCTCTTCAAAGCTCTGCATCTTATCTTCAGCCAAGGTTGAAGATGCAGTTGAAGCTCGAGAGAGATCTTATCTCCTGTTGTTATCAAGCACAATGGGACCGTTTTTAAGGCCTTTTCTCTCATCCCGTCTAAAATGATCAAAATGGACGAGGTCTTCGATTTTGCTCACGTTAGGATGAGGTTCTTCTTCTGTTTCTAATGGGCTATGGGGGCATATAAGAACCGTTGACAGGACCTCTCCCTCTATTTCGTCTAAAATGGACGAGATCTTTGACTTTGCTCACGTTAGGACGAGGTCCTCTTTCTATTTCTAACGGGCTATGGGGCAATAAGGTCATTACGAGGCTTCTCCTCCCATCTTCTAAAATGGACGAGGTCTTTGATTTGCTCATGTTAGGATGTGGTTCTCTCCTATTCTTAATGGACTGTGGGGCATATAAGGGCTGTTGTCAGGGCCTCTCCCTTCTCGTCTAAAATGAACGAGGCCTCGACTTTGTTCACGTTAGCGAGGTCCTCCTCCTGTTCCTAAGGACTGTGGCACATAAGGCCGTTGTTAGTCTCCTCCTTCTTGTCTAAAATGAACGAGGCTTTCAACTTTGCTCACGTTAAGACGAGGTTCTCCTCCTATTCCTAACGAGGTGTGGAGGCATATAAGGGTCGTTGTCAGGGCCTTTTCCCCATCTCGTCTAAAATGAACGAGGCCTTCGACTTTGCTCATGTTAGAATGAGGTTCTCCTCCTGTTCTTAACGGGCTGTGGGGGCACATAAGGATCGTTGTCAGGGCCTCTGTACCCATTGAGGTTAAAGCTCGAAAAAAATCTTGTTTCCTACCGAGGTTGACGTTGAAGTGGAAGCTCGGAGGAGATCTTGTCTTCAGCTGAGGTTGACTCCGACGCTCGGAAGAGATCTTATCTCCAGCCAAGGTTGACTCAGACGATCTTATCTCCTCGAGGATAAAGAGATATTATATCTTGTTGATCATTTTGAATCGGGGAAGATCTATCTCTAACCGAGGTTGAAGAACTTCGATCTACTCATGTTAGGATGACGTTTTCTCCTCATGTTCCTAACACGGCCACTATTGATTGCTTCTTCTCTGTCATCATATAGCTTTTGCACCAAAAAAAAAAAAATATTGAAAAGAAGAAATTTTATTGAAGAAAAATTACTAGCAGCACATTCCCAAATTCTTTGTATTTCAGGGTCGTAGGAGCGTTGTTCCTTCGAGTTCCTTCAGGCGATAAGTTCTGGATCGGACGATATTCTCTATTTCATGCTGGCCTTCTCAATTTGGAGCAAACTTCTTTTGGCTTTGAGACTGAGAGACGACGGCTCGCCGAGGTACCGAGCCCCCCAAGAGACAGCGTTGATGACGTCGGAAGGTGGTCGACCTCCTTATTGTTTTCCTATCATGGGTGGTTCTGGCCACGGCAGTGCCTTTGACCGATCTTCTCCTACTTTAGGCTGGCGTCGGAGGAATTGACCCAATCGACCCCTCCTGATGAGCTCCTCGATTTCGTCTCGGAGCTAAATACATTCCTCAGTATCGTGGCCATGGTCACGATGGTAGAGGCAGTGTCTGCTTCGATCGCGCTTGTTTGGGGGAAACTGTAATTCTTCTGGTCTTGGTAGCTGACTCTTAATTTCCATCAGAACTTGAGTTTTAGGAGCGTTAAGGGAGGCATAGTTGTGGAATCTTTCATGGGGACTTTTTCGCGCCCTTCTATCGGGGCTTCCTCAATGACAAGCTTGGAAAGGAGTTTGAGCTCGCTTGCGCTCAGAGGGTGTTCGTGAACGCGGTCGAACTTCACTCGGTCCTCCATCGACGGTGGGTCTATTAGATTCGTCCGTTCGCTGCTCTTCTACGATTTCTTCATCCTTCAACTTGAAAATTTCTTTCGCATGGGCATATCTCTTGGCCCGGGCTAGCAGATCGGCGAAGTCCCTAGGATACTTCTTCTCTAGGAAAAATAGCAAATCATTCTTCTGAAGGCCGTCCTTGAGTGCGGCCATTGCAACAGACTGATCCAGGTTTCGGACCTCCAATATCGTAGCATTAAATTGGGTGACATAAGTCCGGATGGATTCTCTCTTTTTTTGCTTGATGTTCATCAGAAAATTCAAATCTCGGCACGGACGTCTGCTGCTGACGAAGTGAGCCATGAATTGATGGCTCATCTAATCAAAAGTGAAGATTATACCTAGCTTCAACGTCGAGTATCAGTTTCTTACTGCTTTCTTTAAGGTAGATGGAAAAGCTCGACATAATATGGCATCTGGTGTGCCATGAAGCAGCATCATGGTCCGGAAGGCCTTCAGATGATCAATCGGATCAGAGATTCCATCGTAGCTTTCAAGTTGAGGGAGCTTGAAGTTTGACGGAATGGGCTCTTGCATAATTCGGAGAGAGAAAGGAGGATCGATGCGGACGTCATCATAGTGAGCTGGGGCGACGTAGCCGAGCTTCTCAATCCATCGGTCCATCTTCCGTAGTTTGTGATTGAGGACGTCGTCTCGGTCGTAGATCTTGGAGGGCTTCCAGCTACAGATATGGAAGGTCTTCTCCAGAGGAGAATCATGATCCAAACTTAGATCCTCTGCTCTCTGTTTCTCCTTTCTAACGGTGATGGGCATGCTAGCCCAAATGCTCTTCCTTGGGATCGATTTTCGACATCCTGATGGTGGATTTCTTGGTGGAGTCATCGTCGGGGGCTGCCGTATGGTCTGCACCATCTCGATGAGACCCTGAACCCACTGCATCAGTAGGTTAAACTGCTCCAGATCCACTATGACTGTAGGTGGAGCTTGAGTTACCAGAGCTAGAGTGGAAATTGATGTATCTAGACGGAATTTGGCTGTAAAGGTCATTGATCGCCAGATCGAAGCTTTCCTAGGAGGCATTTTTTTTCTGTGAAGAACTCTAGATCGCTGCTGAGCACTCCTTTAAGATCAAAGGAACCTCAAAAACAGAGGGCCCTTCCTCTAGCATTAATTCTGTTAGTGCAGAATTTGGTTGACATCGGATCGAGCTAGAGTCGAGGAAGATGAGGTCACCGTCGGTGACCTGCAAAACAAAGTTTCATCTGGAGTCGGTGGTGGTGGCTCCAATTGGATCCTCCGACGGTCAAGTTAGCTTTTCTGGTCAACAGAAATGGAGTGCTCAAAGAGGAGTTTGGCAGAATTTCGGGAAGGAGAAGAAAGCTTAGCCAAAACATATTTGGAGGGTTCTTTTTTATAGACGGAGCTTGTTGTAACTATCTTGATTAATGACTGTCGTAACCGTTTGATAAATGACAATTATAATTGTCCTAATGAATGATGTTCGTGATTGTCCTGATAAATGTCAATTGTAACCGTTTAATAGTGGGATCGCCTGTAGGAATCCGTATGAAGGAATGGTTCGGAAGGAGTTCGGCTCCTATAGGAATCCGACAGCTAGAGGAGTTCGGAAGAAGTTTGGCTTCCGTAGAAGCTCGGCTGTTGGAGGAGTTCGGAAGGAGCTCGGCTTTCATAGAAGCTTGGCTGCTGGAGGAGTCCGGAAGGAGTTCGGCTTTCGTAGAAGCTCGGTTGCTGGAGGAGTCTGGAATGAGTTCGTCTTCTGTAGAAGTCCGATTGCTGGAGGAGTTTGAAAGTTCGGCCGCTAAGAAGTTTGGCCGGCTGAAGAGGTTCGGCTTGGACTCGGCCGCTGAGAAGTTCGGTCGGCTGAAGAGGTTTGGTTGGGGCTCGGTCGCTGAGAAGTTTGGTTGGGTTTGGCCGTTGGGGTAGTTCGGCCACTGAATTTTTTGATTGAAGCACTTCCGTGATTACCAGCTGCATTAGGCTAAGCTTCAGACTGGATTTCGACGGGAGCAGAATTTATCCCCAACAAAAAGAATGCTTTAAAGCTTTTCTAAGTATCCTGCAATATCTTGTAAATCATATTTGCTGATTAAATATTAGTAGTTATTGCTTGATATATCATGTAATTTATCAAATTTTTTAGATTATTTTCTTATACTCATTTTCTCCTCAACAATGGCAGAATAGGACAGATATCAATATTGAATGTAAGAAAAAGTATAAGTATCCTCATTGTGCAGGAACAAGGAGCTTTGTGCAAATCAATCATCTACGGATAAAACTTATCTAATTGTTTTTGAAGTATTTGGTTTGAGGAATATATCTTTTTTGTTCATTTAATCTTTTCTTATGTTGTACACTCAGTTCAAAAGGATGAAAAAAATTAAGCCACCCTTGCATATGGGCCAAGACTTGTACTAGAAAGGATGGTAATTCTGTAAATGATGCTGCAGTTGGACTTATTGTAAGTATCTTTTATTAGTCAGTACTTACAGGATGAAGAAGTTATTTTATTGGATATCCTATAGAAAGAAATAGGCAAAGAAACATTCATTTTTGATGATAAAGGCAAGATGTTAATAGGCAAGTATTTGGAAGATGTGTTTTGTGAGATTTATATTTCTTATGCAACTGAGCTTGACGCTCTATTACTTATAAAGGATAAAAGTCGAGCTTTAATGAAATATGATATGGGCACTTACATTATTCGATGGAAATATTATATATGTGTCTATATACATATATTTTTAAAAGTCACTTAAGCTCTAAAATAATATATATATATATATATATATATATATATATATATATATATATATATATATATATATATATATATATATATATATATATATATATATATATATAATATATATATATATATTCTTTTTTTTATAGATTCATGCTGGAGATATGATGGATGGTGCCAAGAAAAGATAAAGACTATCTTGTTGATGGTTTCATAGGTTAATGAACTTGCAGATTTTGCAAAAGTTAATTTTTTGGTGTCATCAATTTAATTTTATTTTATTCTTTTTTTGGTGTAGCAAAAGTGAGCTTAGAACTTATGTATAAAGTACAAGAGATTAGTTAGAACTTGTTTATTTCATGTTTTGAGTTTTAGTGTTTATTTTCTTTTATATTTAAAAATTTGATGATGTATGGCTATATTCTTTGGATTTTGATGAAACTAAAAAGATAGTTAGGATAATTTTTTTGAGACTACCACTATATATGTTAAGTTTTCTTTAATACAATGGTGAAGATTATCTTATTTATAGTTCTTATCTCTTTGAAACTACTAGTCTTCATATATTATTCAGTGGTACAAACACTACTATAGAACAGGACTATGGCAGCGGTTTGTAACCGCTTCTGTAGTCCAAAAAATCGCTATTATAGGCTATGGTAGTGGTTGGCTAACTGCTGCCATTACAGCCATCACCGTAGGTCTATGATAGTGATTGTTGTAGTGGTTTTGGGAATTACTGTCATAGAGGGCCTATTGCAGCGATTTTTAAACCGCTGCCATTGTCTATGGCAGCGGTTGTGAAACCGCTGCTATCGGCTTGTTTATGGCAGCGATTGGCATGTCTACGATAGCGGTTGTAAAATTGCTGTCATAGTTTTTGAATAATTAAAAAATATAAAATTTTTAATTTTTTTATATATTTTATCTGATAAATATAGAGATATATAACATAAAAAATATTATAAATATAAAAATATTTTTAAAATATTAAAATTTTATTGCTGAATAAAATTTATTATAATATTTTTTTAAAAAAATACATCAAAAGTCTCCTAAATCTACATCATCGTCGTCATCGGAAGATGGAGCACGAGCCGGAGATGGAGCTAGAGGAGCTGGAATGCGGGCCAATATATCCTCAAAGCTCGTGAAGGCACCTCCAAAATGCACATTGAGCATTGACACCATATCTCTCATGATGCCCTCCAGATGAGATGCATGCTCTTCAGTCTGATCTACCCACGTTGCAGCATGATCTGCCCATGCCAACGTCTCCTCAAGCTCTTTCCGATCGACGATACCGAAAGCCTATGAAGAGATGCTTGCCTCAGACCAATAGCTGGTCGGCATATGTCCGGGCCTACATCGGATCCTTCCAGAGTGCTCAGATCCCAAGACTTGAAATAGATGGTTATGGGGGCTAGAGGTATCTGAGCCCTTGCTCGCGAGCGCATCTAACTGATCCTGTAATTGTAAATTCAAATAAAAATTTATAAGAAATGCTATAATACTAATCATATATACTAATATATTTAATACTTATAAAAATCTTTTCGATCGTGGCATTCATCGACCTGCCCTTCTTATCCGTACGATTGGATCGAAAGATCTCGCTACGGCTAGGCATCACTCCATCTCTCATCAGCTATAACAATGGATAGTTTATCAAAAATATGAAAAAATATTAATTTAATTTATCTAGTAAGATTTAGAATTCATTACCTCTCTATGCATACGATTGGCCATAGATTCACGGTCGAGAGTGTGCGTATACTCCTGGGCTGTTCGGTTCTTCCGATTCTGACGAAAGATAGTCTAACAAGTATTGAAATAAATAATAAATATTTAAAAATATTTAAATATAACTTTAAGCATATCGAAAAATTTAAAAGTTAGTAATTTTATCTCGAACTCATGGCTCTAATGTATAACCATCCTCTCCCACTGACTCGAAGGATAGTCCTATATCCAAGGAACAAACTCCTCTGGAGTATCTCGTTGGTGCTCGAGCCATCCTCTATAGAGCTTGACCTTGTAGCTCCGGTACAATTTTTCGATCTTCTTCAGTTAAGCATCTCGAATTCTCTTGTGATCAGAAAAATTGTATCTTCTTTTTACAAAGTTATCAAAAGTCAGTTATAAAATTATTCTAATCAAATATAGTATAAATATGTAAAATACATAAATATAATTAAGATGCACTTATCCATATCTCCTTCTACATCCGGTTCCTGACAGCAGCATCCATCAATCGTCAGTCTCTGGGCTCTACGGGAATAATGTCTGATCGCCTCACAAGCACTCCAAAAAATGAATGCATCTTCTGTGCGGTCTTCCTTACTGGCCTCCCTTCTGCATTATACTGCATCATCACCTGATGCTGGTGGTTCCACACATGCGCCATACATGTGGGACCATGAAATATCCGGCTAGATGATGTATCTGCAATGAAAATATGTTATGCAAATATATAAGTATACAAATATTATATAAAAAATAAATAAATAATATAGTAAAAACGTACACTCAGATGTCGGTGGAGTAGCATATGTCGAAGATTTGGATGATGGTGGAGGCTCAAATGCCGGTGGAGTAGATGCTACCGATGGAGTAGATGCCGGCGATGGAGGTCTCTAAGCAGCCAATGTGGAGGTGGATGGAGTATGCTCTGACTGCTCCTCAGATGCTGAACTTCGGATAATCCATCGAGAGATAGGGATGAAAGTTAGATGGGGTTTCGGTGCCATCGTGACCTGCAACGTTAATTAATATTAACCAATATAACACGTTGAATAATAATCAAAGATATGTCTAGGTACCATCCGTATAATTACATATAAATATATGGATGCCGAAGATTATGTACACTAATCAATTGACGGGTCTATCGTTATGCAATGCAATAAACAAAAGTAACAAGATATAAACATCAAGAAAATGTTATCCAATAAATTTTACAATATAAATTACATTCATAAATAATTGAGGATGAATAACAGTTGTAGATTCGATCTTTTGTACGAACCTGAGTGTTAATCCAAAAATCTGAAAGAAAAATGAAGTAGATGATGGCGGCATCTTAGGGCTTAAAGTTGGAACCTTAGAGAGATATATCAAATTATGTTCGCACTCATCAAGCCAGCTCGCTCAAAAGCCAAGTCGGCTTCGTGCTTGAGACAGCCGGCTTCGTGCCTGAGACATCTGGCTCGGGTTCTCCCCCAGCAGGCTTGATCTCGGCCTGAGCTAGCTCGGCACGTATCTATGTGCCATCTCCTATTCTTGGTTGTCTCCGTCCTCTCCTCATCTTTTTGATTGCCCATCTCCCACTCAATCTCCATCGCCGGTGAGGCCAGACCCCCTCCCCGATCCCTCTCTCCCTCTCTCGATCTTCCTCGCTGGCGAGGCCGGACCTCGTCCCTCCCTATCTCCCTCTCTTGATCTTCCTTGTCGGCGACGGCGGCGAGGCCGAACCCCTCCCTCCCTCTCTCACTCTCTCGATCTTCCTCGCCGGCGAGGTTGGACCCCTCCCTCCTAGTGATGCCGTGAGGCCAGACCCCATCCTCTCTCTCTTGGTCTCCTTGTCGGCGACGGCGAGGCTGAACCCCTCCCTTACTCTCTCTCCCTTTCCTTTTCTTAGTTTTGGATCCCGAATTCGGGTCCGGATATCCGAGATCCATTAGGATCCAGATTTGATACTTCAAGTACGGATCCGTCGAGATTCGGATTTGGATCCGGTATCAGTAATTAAAATCGAGTTCGGATATGAATATCCAGGTTTCGATCCAAACCCGATCCATTGACAGGTCTAATCCAGTGATTAATAAATAATACTATAAAATAAAAATAAAAATTATACTTGTGGCTATAGAGAGGAGGTTGCATCGAAAGCTCCGAGGGTCGCCGGCGATGGTGCTAAAGAAAGACGACGACGTTAGAGGTAACCTGCGAAACAAGAGCAAGATAGTGAGATAGAGAGAGAGAAGAGTAAGAAAGAGAAAGAGGAAAGAGTGGGGAGAGAGAGGAGAGGGGGTCCGGAGGGGCACCGTGATGGGGAGGCTAGGGGAGGGGGAGGCAGGGGCCGGTGGTTGAGGATGGGCAGGGCAGGGGTGGGCAGCGGCGGTCGGGATGGAAGGGCAGGGGGCGGTGGTCGGAGAGGGAAGGAGGTGGGCGGCCAGGGATGGGGAGGGTAGGATGCGGCAACGATTGAGGATGGGGAGGGCAGGAGCGTGGCGACTGGGGATTGAGAGGCAGGGGCGGGCGGTCGGAGATGGGAAGGGTAGGGGGCGGCAGCCGGGGTGGGCAGGGGTGGGCGGTCGGGGATGGGGAGGGTAGGGGGTGGGTGGTGGAGGCCTGGGATGGGAAGGGCATGGGGCGATGGTCGGGGAGGTAGGGGGTGGGCGACCAGGGATGGGGAGGGCAGGGGGTGGCTGTAGCCGAAGATGGGAAGGGCAGCACAGGGGGTGGGACGAGCGGGGGGTTGGACGGGTGGGAGGTGGGCAAAGACGGCCTGGGAGGGGCCGGCGCGGGGGGATGAGCGGGAGGTGGGGTGGCATGGCACGGGCAGGGGGCGGCGGCTGTCGGGGATGGGGAGGCGAAGGGGGAGGGGGGCACCAAGAGGTGGGGCCGACCGGGGGAAAAGGAGGGGCGGTGCCGGTCGGAGGGCAAGGACTTAGGTGGAGTCTCACCGACGATGGAGAGAAAGGGAGAGAGAGAGAAAGCACGCACGGGCGAAAAAAAAATTGAAGATTTTTAACCTAATCTATGGCAGCGATTTTTGAACCGCTGCTATAGATTTATGGCAGTGGTTACTGAAAACTGCTGTAATAGATCTACGACAGTGGTTTTCTAACCGCTGCCATAGATCTATAGCAGCGATTTTTAGTAACCGCTGTCGTAGATTGAAAATAATTTTTTTTTATTTTTTTAAATATTATATAATTTTAAAATTTAATGCTCATCTTCATCTTTCATTATCTAAATAATTATCATTAAAATATCGTCACAAAAGATCGCCTCGATCCGATGGCCCTAGTTTCATCGATCAAAAAAATTTAATTTTGACGATCACGAACGATGATGCGATGATCTGATAGATGGAGATCTCTAATCGATCCAAAAATCTGCAATAATAATCTCAGTGATATTTATAGCATACTATCAAAATTTTACTTTAATCAGATATCGTTATCATGGTCAATTTAGTATGGAATGATTTTGGCCGTTAAATTAGAAATAAGTGATCAAACGGCTAAACGATGTTCGATTATGAGATAATTATTTAGTTAAATGATCTTTGCTATAATTTTAATCATTTTATATGATGATGATCGTAGAATTCAAATCATTTTCATATGAACTGTTCACGTTAAGCAGATATTGCAAAAGCACAAGCATAACAACCAATGAAGTTTAAGAATGGTTATCAGACGACGTATAGTTTTAGATCGTTCTTAGTCTCATGGGTTAAATTTTATAGTCACCACCATGAAAAATGATTAAAGTAGTAGTCAAGATCATTTATAAAAAAATTATCTCATAATCGGACATCGTCTGGTTCTTTGATCATTCGTTTATCATTTAATGATCGAAATTAATCTATACTAAATTAACCAAGATAACAATATTCTATTGAAGTGAAACTTTGATAGTACGCTACAAATATAATCAAAATCATCATTGCAGGTTTTTGGATCCATTGAAAGTCTTCATCTATCAGATCATTGCATCGTCATTCGTGATCGTCGAAATCGAATTTTTCTGATCGATGAAGTTAGGGCCATCGAATCAAGACGATCTTTTACGATGATACTATATTGATAATTATTTAGATAATGAACGGTGAAGATGTTTAAATAAGTTACCAATGCACTATTTCTATTTTTATTTATTATTATAGGTCATTGATGGTTTGAAATTGGATAGAACAATAATGTCTAAAAGTTGATTATACGTCTATATTCTATTATTGATAGCAGAGGTCTATTTATACCCATACTTTGATAACTTTTATGAATTTTGATTCGTGTGTATTTAGTTATCTATATTTAATAAATAAGGATATACACTAGATTTATACCTACATATACTCTTACCTATGTTAGATGTTACATGGGTAAAGTAGAAAATATACATATGGAAAGAAATAACGTGGGTATAAACTACACTCATACTGAACATACCCATCACTACTACAAAAATGGCCTATGGCAGCGCTTACTATAGCAGTGGTTTTCGAAACCATTGCCCTAGCACCTACGACAGCGATTTTCGTTAACCACTACTATAGGTTGGATCTATAGCAGCGATTTTTGTAACCACTGTCATAGATCCAACATATAGCAGCGGTTAACGAAAATTGCTGCCGTAGGTCAGATCTATAGTAGCGGTTATAAAAAATTGCTACCATAGGTCGACCTATAGCAGTGATTCATTGTAACTGCTGCCATAAGTCGGACCTACAACAGCTATTAGTAGGAACTGTTGCTATAATCTGATTTATGGCAGCAGTTAATTGTAACCACTGGCATATATATATATATTTTAAATATTATATAATTTTAAAATTTATTGTCCATCTTTGTCGTTCATTATCTAAATAATTATCATTAGAGCGTCATCGCAAAAGGTCGCCTCGATCCGATGGCCCTAGCTTCGTCGATCAGAAAAATTTAATTTCGACGATCACGAACGACGATGCGATGATTTGATAGATGAAAATCTTCGATGGATTCAAAAATCTGCAACGATGATCTTGGTGATTTTTGTAGCGTACTATCAAAGTTTCACTTCAATCGGATATCGTTATCTTGGTCAATTTAGTATAGGTTAGTTTCGACCGTTAAATGATAAATGATTGATCAAAGGATCAAACGGTGTCCGATTATGAGATAATTTTTTTTATAAATAATTTTGGCTACTATTTTAATCATTTTTTATGGTGGTGATTATAAAATTCAACTCGTGAGATGAAGAACGATATAAAACTATACGTCTTGATAACCATTCTAAAACTTCATTGGTTGTTATGCTCGTGCTTTTGCAATATCTGCTTAACACGAACAGTTTATACGAAATAATTTTAATTTTACTATCATCGTCGTATAAAATGTTTAAAATTATAATAAAGATCATTTACTAAAAAATTATCTCATAATCGGACGTCGTTTAACCTTTTGATCGCTTGTTTCTAATTTAACGATCGAAATCATTCTGTACTAAATTGACCATGATAACGATATTCGATTGAAGTGAAATTTTGATAGTATGCTACAAACATCGTTGAGATCATCGTTGCAGGTTTTTGGATCCATCGAAGATCTTCATTTATCAGATCATCGCATTGTCGTTCGTGATCGTGGAAATCAAATTTTTTTGATCGATGAAGCTAGGGCCATCGGATCGAGGCGACCTTTTGCGACGACATTCTAATGATAATTATTTAGATAATGAATGGTGAAGATGGACATTAAATTTTAAAATTATATAATATTTAAAAAAAATAAGAAAAAAATTATTTTTCACCTATGGTAGTGGTTATCAAAAATCGCTGTTATAGATCTACGGCAGCGGTTATAGAACTGCTGTCGTAGATCTATGGCAGCGATTTTTGGTAACCGCTATCGTAGATCTATGGCAGCGGTTCGATAATCGCTGCCGTAGATGTATGGCAGCGGTTCGATAACCGCTGTCGTAGGTTAGATTAAAAATTCTCAAATTTTTTCTTTCCTTTCGTACGCGCTTAATCTCTCTCGCTCTCTCTTTCCCTTCTCTTCGTCGTCGATGAGGCTCCTCCCCCTCGACCAGCGTCGTCCCTCCTCCCCCCGACTGGCGTCGCCCCTCTTTCCCCCTCAATCAACGCCGCCCCTCCTTCCCCCTCCCTCCCCAGCCCCCTATTCCCAGCCGCCCCTCCACGCCCACCCGCCACCCCCACCTGACCTCCCCCCTCCATCCGATCCTCCCTCGACCCCAACGAAATCCTCCTTCGGTGGACCCCCATCCGACCCTCCCTCGATCCTCGTGAAACCCTCCTCTAGTGACCTGCCCTCCACCCTCGCTCAGCCCCCCGCGAAACCCCACCCCCCCGGCACTCCATCCGATCCTCTCTCGATCCCCAACAAATCCTCCTCGGATGAACCCCTATCCGACCCTCCTTCAGCTCCCATGAAATCCCACCCCCCAGCACCATTCTGATCCTCTTTCGATCGAGTGTGAAGCCTCCTTCAGCCTCCTCGTCATTGTGCCCCCTCCTCCTGGCCCTCTATCTCCGACCGCCTCTGCTCTCTCTTTTTTCTCTTTTTCTCTCCTCTGTTTCACTATCTTGCTTTTGTTTCATAGGTTATCTCTAGTGCCGTCGTTCTCCTCTAGCGTCGTCACCGACGATCCTCAGAGCTTTCGGTGCGATCCGCTCTCTATAGCCACAAGTATAATTTTTTTTTAATTTTATAATATTATTTATTAATCATGTATATTTATAATAATTTATAAAATATTTATAATAAATATTATAAATATTTATTATAAATATTATAATTATCTGCATGCCGTAGTTTTTGAGTTGTGCCATGGCGGTAGCTTTGGACCATACCATATCGGCGGCTGTGGACCAAATCTATCAACGGGTTGGGTTTGGATCGAAACCTGGATATTCAGATCCGAATTCAATTTTTATTATTGGTACCAGATCCAAATTCGAATATCTGACAGGTCTGTACTTGAGAGAGGAAGGAAGGGATCCGATCTTGCTGCCATCATTAGGAGGGAGAGGGTTCGGCCTCGCCGCCATCATTGGGAGGGAGGGGGTCCGACCTCGCCGACGAGGAAGATCGAGAGAGGAAGAGTGGGAGATTGAGAGAGCAAGAGAGAGAGGGAGGGGGTTCGGCCTCCTCTTCGTCACTGGTGAGGTTCTTTTCCTCCCGATCGGCATTGCCCCTCCTCCCCCTTGGCCGGTGTCGCCCCTCCTCCGCCCCCGACCGCCATCGCCCCTCCTTCCCCCTCGACCGCCGCCGCCCCTCCTTCCCCCTCTCTTTTCGGCCTCCCATCCCCAACCGCCCCTCCCCGCCACCCTCACCCGCCTCCCCACCCCTCTATCCAACCCTTCCTTGACCCCCAGCGAAATCCCACTCCGATGAACCCCCATCCGACCCTCCCTCGGCCCCCCGTGAAACCCTCCCTTCGGCGAACCCCCTCCACCCTCGCTCGGCCCCCTGCGAAACCCCACCCAACGCCCCGCTCCCCCCATTCGACCCTCCCTCGGTCCCCAACGAATCCCCCTCCGACGAACCCCCATCCGACCCTCCCTTAGCTCCTTGTGAAATCTTCCCTCCGACGAACCCCCATCCATCCTCGATCCTCCGTCGGTCCCTTATGAAACCCCTCTCCTACACTCTATCCTCCTCTGGCCCCGGTGTGAAACTAAACCCCCTTCCAGCGAACCCCCCCTCCATCCTCCTTTGGCCCCCCGCAAAACCCCATCCCCCTCCACCACCACCACCATTCTAACCCTTCCCCGATCGAGTGCGAAGCCTCCTTCGGCCTCCTCATCACTATGCCCCCTCCCCTGGTCCCCAATTTTTGGCTGCCCCTGCTCTTTCTCTTTTCTCTTTTTTCTCTCTTCTCTATCTCACTATCTTGCTTTTGTTTCGTAGGTTATCTCTAGTGTCGTCGTCCTCCTCTAGTATCGTCATTGGTGACACTTGGAGCTTTCGATACAATCTGCTCTCTATAGCCGTAGGTATAACTTTTTTTAAAATTTTATAGTATTATTTATTAATTATGTATATTTATAATAATTTATAGAATATTTATAATAAATATTATAAATATTTATTATAAATATTATAATTATCTGCATGCCATAGTTTTTGGGCTATGTTGTGACGGTAGCCTTGGGTCGTGCCATGTTGGCGCCTATGGACTAGATCTGTTAACGGGTTGGGTTCGGATTGGAATCTGGATATTCAGATCTGGATCCAATTTTAATTACTGATACCGGATTCGAACTTGAATACTCGATGGGTTTGTACTTGAGAGAGAAAGGGAGGGATCTGGTCTCGCCGCCATCATTGGGAGGGAGGGAGTTCGACCTCGTCGGTGAGGAAGATCGAGAGAGGAAGAGTGAGAGATCGAGAGAGTGAGAGAGGGAGGGAGGGGGTCTGGCCTCTCCAGCATCACTAGGAGGGATGGGGTTCGGCCTTGTCGGCGAGGGAGATCGAGGGAGTGAGAGAGGGAGGGATGGGGTTCGGCCTCATCGGCGAGAAAGATCGAGAGAGGGAGAGAGGAAGATCGAGAGATGGAAAAGTTGGGAGGGAGGGGTTTGGCCTCGTCGCCATCGCCGGTGAGAGAGATCGAGAGAGGGAGTGATCGAGGGGATGCCACATAATCGAGCCAACTCGACTGGGAGTGATCGAGGGAATGGCACACATCCGAATCAGCTTGGATACGCAGTCGAGTCGGCTGGGGCTGTGATCGAGCTGGTTGGGGGAGGACCCTAGCCAGATGTCTCAAGCACAGAGCCGGCTCGACTTTCGAGCGAATATAATTTGATATGTTACAATGTTATATTGATTAATGTTCATTAACGTTGCAGATCACGATGGCACCGAAATGCCATCTAGCTTTCATCCCTATCCCTCGACGGGTTACGTGCAGTTCAGCATCCAAGGAGTAATCGGAGCATACTCCGTCTACCTCGACATCGACTGCTCAGGGACCTCCACCATCGGCATCTACTCCACCGATGACATCTACTCCACCGACAACCGAACCTCTACCATCGCATGCATCTGAGTGTACATTTTATTATATTAGCATAACTTTATTTTTTATATAGTATTTGTATACTTATATATTTGCATAACGTATTTGCATTGTAGGTGCATCATTCAGTTCGACATTTCACGGTCCCACATGTATGGCACACGTGTGGAACCGCCAGCATCAGGTGATGGTGCGATATGATGCAGAGAGAATGCCGGTAGGGGAGACCGCGTGAAAGATGCATTTCTTTTTTGATGTGCTTGTGAGGTGGTCGGACATCATTCCCGTAGAGCCCAGAGACTGACGTTTGATGGATGCTGCCGTAAGGGACCGGGTATGGAAGGAGATATGGGTAAGTACGTTCATTTTAATTATATTTATGTATTTTATATTTTTACACTATATATGTTTGATTAGAATAATTTTGTAATTGATTTTTGATAAATTTATGCAGAGGAGATACGACTTTCTCGATCACGAGAGGGCTCGAGATGTCCGATTGAAGAAGATCTGAGAGTTGTATCAGGGTTACAAGGTCAAGCTCCATAGAGGATGGCTTGAGCACCAACAAGACACTCCGAAGGAGCTTATTTCCTAGATACAGGACTGTCCTTCGAGTCAGTGGGAGAGGATGGTTAGACACTGGAGGAGCTAAGAGTTCGAGATAAAATTTTTAATTTTTAAATTTTTTAATATACTTAATATTTTATTTAAATATTATTTAAATATTTATTATTTATTTAAATACTTGTTAAGCTACCTTCCGTCAGAATTAGAAGAACCGTGCAGCCTAGGAGTATACGCATACTCTATGCCACGAGTCTATGGCCAGTCGTGTGCATAGAGAGGTAATTAATTTTAAATCTTACTAAATAAATTAAATTCATATTTTTTATCATCCTTCTGATAAATTTGTTCTTTATTATAGCTGATGAGAGATGGAGTGATGCCCAACCGTAAGGAGATCTTCTGATCCAGTCGCACGGACAAGATGGGTAGGTCGATGAACGTCGCGATCGAACGTATTTTTGTAAGTATTAAATATATTAGTATATATGATTAGTATTATAATATTTTTTATAAAATTTTATTTTAATTTATAATTACAGGATCAGTTAGATGCGCTCGCGAGTGAGGGCTCGGATAGCTCTAGGCCCTTTGACCATCTGTCTCAGGTCTTGGGGCCTGAGCATTTTGGGAGGATCTAATGCAGGTCCGAACACATGCCGACGAGCTATTAGTCTAAGGTGAGCATCTTCTCATAGACTTTCGGTGTCGTTAGTCGGGAGGAGCTTGAGGAGGTGTTGGCATGGGCAGATCATGTTGCGACGCAGGCAGATCGGGCTGGGGAGCGCGCATCTCATCTGGAGGACATCATGAGAGACATGATGTCGATGCTTAGTACGCATTTTGGAGTCACATGATTCGAGGATATATTGGCCCGCATTTTAGCTCCAGCTCCAGCTTCGGCTCTCGGTGACGACGACGACGACGATGATGTAGATTTAGGAGATTTTTGATGTATTTTATTTTTTTAAAAAATATTATAAAAAATTTTATTCGATAATAAAATTTTAGTATTTCAAAATAGTTTTTATGTTTATTATATTTTTTGTGATATATATCTATATTTATCAGATAAAATATATAAAAAAATAAAAAATTTAATTTTTTAGTTATTCAAGATGTACGACAGCGATTTTATAATCGCCGTCATATTCATACTAATCGCTGCCATAGGTTCGATGCCAACCGCTACACTAGACCTATGGGAGCGGTTAAGAAATCACTGCTATAGATTATCTATGGCTGCGGTTATGTAACCGCTGCTATAGATATCCTATGGCAGCGGTTACATAACTGATGCGATAGGTCGATCTATTACAGCGATTTATAAACCGCTGCAATAGACTATCTATGGCAGCGGTTCTAACAACCGTTGCAACAACTACTGTCATAGAGCTACGACAATGGCCACAGTAGCAGTGGTTAGAAAATCACTGCCTTTATCCATTTATCTTTTATGTGGGTGTATCTCAACTTTCTTCTAGTGTAAATTAAATTGTTGCTTAGCTGATATATGTGACATGTATCTTGAGACTTCTATTATAATGATATATATACAACTGAGTAGCTATATGGTTCAACTTGAGGTATTTGTTGTAATTGCTTGTGTATATATGTTTTATAGCACATACATTGATCCGTTAAGCATTATTCAAATTATTGATGTATGAATCCAATTATTCTTTTATTGGCTAAATATTTACTCAAAGATATTTTATATTCATGCTAGTTTGTATATGGGGGATTCTTAATAGGCTATAAAGCCTATACCCTCTCTTTCCTTCTGCATTGTAGGATGTGTAGCATTGGTCTAGTTGGATATGGAGTTCGAGCGATAGAGTTATTAGTTAGTTAGTTGATTTTTTTGATACTAGAATATTTCAATCTTATGAACCTTATCTAGTAATGATGGATTGGTTTAATTTAATAAATATGGTTGAAATTTAATGATTATTATGATTATTTTGATATTATTGAGAATTTATTCATTTTTTAAGCCTTACATGATCTCTAGGGCAATGCTTTAGGACTCATATGGCCATGTCACATGGTCAATCGGGTGTTAGGGTCTGGGGCATGACACTACCTAGGTTAGAGCTCCCCTTGTTTAGAAAATCCAACTCCCACTAATTTATAATCGAAGATAAAAAAAATACATGGTTCCCCATCCTGTGGTTGAATCACCTAGCTAATGCTTGAAGATGGTTATTCTAGCCTTGCTCCTTTACTAGATAGTAGATCTTGGTTTATAGATGTAGAAGACAGCTTCACTGCAGAAGTTGCTAGTGTCTGTGTTTGTATTGAATGTATCGTCAATTAGAAGACAACCTTATTGAGTTCGGTAATCTTCTCCTCTAGTTGTATTTAGACATCTCTACATCTCATCATCTATCGAGGAAGAACTAGCAGTTATACTCATCTTTATCTTTTAATGTACTTAAAAAGAAATAGCCCTTCTTCTAATTGCTTATATTGCTCGTCGTGTCTAAACCAAGAATTAAGGCTCCCATAGATATTAAGGATTAATACTCTGATACTAATTTAGTCCCATAAATATAGAAAAAGTTTGCTCTGATACCAACTTACTCCCATAAATACAGAGAAATTTGGTTTTGATATATAGCAACTTAATCCGATCTAGAAGAAGAAATTTTTTTCTCAATCTACTCAACTCAAATATTATTAAAGAAAAAAACTAGAAGAAGAGAAAAATTTTGAAAGTAGGGCTTAAGTCCTATTTTCTTTCATTAATTTTTGATATCTCAAAAACTGAGGTACATAGCCTCTATTTATAATACTAGTAAAATTGTTTCTTTTCATAATTTGAATAGAATTTTTCTTTCTAGTTTCTAGAAGGATATCCGGCCTTTCACAATTTGAGTTGGATTCTTTTTTCTAGTTCAAACAGGACTAGATCTCTAAAAAAAGTATGATTAATATAAATAATCATAATAATACTAAAATTTTATAGGAGGTAGATCTTGACTTATAGATTAACACCATCTTCCATCACACATAGTTTCTTATGTATTGGAAGATAACTTTCGATTAAAATTTTTTTCAAAAAGAAAAGTTTTAGTTTGCCAACCTATTTCAAGATCCCGTATAGTGGATATACCAAGTTATTATTGCAAACCCTGAGATATTATTACTATGAAGGATAAACAAAGATCAAAAACTCTGATTCAAAATTATATTGCTCAAAACCCCCCTCCCCTAACACCCCCCCCCCCCCCCCCGAGGAATTGCCAAAACATTTGACTATTGACAAAAGATAGAATTTAGCCTAATTTAACCCTTTAGGAAGTTAGTCCATAGTTGTAGATGCCGAATTGTATAATTAAGTTATTGTCTCTAGAAATTTGGCTTACAACTTGGTTTTTCGATATGGTGAATCTTACTATTAGATCCTATCGAACTCTATCCACAGTAGCCAAATAGTCTATATCGAATATATCCTCTTGGATGTTCGTATTGGCCAAGGTGATCTACATTGAGTCTGATGATCCTTCTGAATATCCATCATGGGAAAGATAATCTACATCAAATTTAATAATCCTCTCGGATACTCACAGTGGCCAAATCAGATCTGATTGGATCAAGAGGGATATTTCAAAATTTTTTCTCTGAGATCCTAATCAGATCTAAGACTCCTCAGATATGATCTCATTGATCTGATAATAAAAAATAAAATAAAAATAAAAAAATTAATTTAATTAATTATATCTTTATTTTGGATAATCCAATTATTCTGTGATGATTCCGATGTTTGCCTGAGGTTCTGGATGTAGCCACGCAAGTGCCTAGCCTCTATCGGTATTCACTCAAGCAGAATCTAAAAATCTTCTTCTTCTCAATCAATCCTTCAAAAATTAGATATAGATCTGATCTTGAAGGTCTTCAAAATTTCTTTTGAAGAACAACTGTTGTCTCTTGCAGTAGTGCTGCCTTCTTTTTTTTCTGGCGCCTTTCACTTGCTTGGATTGCACCTTATTCATGCCCAAAACCCCTTAGGCGTGGAGAGGAGAGAGAGGATCAGAGGATGGCATGGAGGAGAGAGAGAGGCCTTGTGTCATGGGTTAAAGGTAGAAGCATTAAAAACCTAGGCGGAAATAGGGTTTACATAGATCCTGCTGCGCTATGTAGTGCCACATCATCCCGATCAATCACGATCCTTTAAGCAATCAGATCTAAATCTGATTGATGAATGACATCATCTGATCCAATCAGATGAGCGACCCTCAAAACCCTCCTATGGTGGCGCTAAGACTGGATCAAATAAGAGTTCTTGGCGCCACAGAGTTTAATCCCCTAAAGCAACCCTAGAGTCCCATCTGTATGGGACTCCTCCTTTATCCTCATGGGGCGCACGCCTTCCTAGGCATGTGCCCTCTTTCTATCTATATTTAGTAGGGGGACAAGGCTCCAGGTACTCTCCTATAGGCGCATGACACATGAGCAGATGTTCAAGTATCCAGGGTCAATATTTGACCAATATTTGAAAACAGAAATTACCAGATGATAGAAAATGGCAGGTGTTATCTTAAATTTATCTCATAAATTAAGACAATTCTTTTCTGATCTGGACGAGCTTCAGTCAGACCAAGTAAAGATTTCTGAGTGAGCCCAAACATATTTGGCTCAATCGAGACAAACTTGAATGATTATTAAAGAAAAATATTAGGCTCAATCATGTGCTAGCATGATTTTCTTGAACCTAATTGAATCTTATTCAAATCAATTGAACTGGGTTAATCCAATTGATGACATCTAGATCCAAATTCTTGTTTGTGTGATCCAGTTAGGTTCAGTTCCATATGGTAATGAGATATGTCGCGATCTCTATCATCGACATCATCGAAACATCTTTTGATGAATCAAATTTTTTTTGATTTAGACAACTAGTATGATCGATCATCCAAATCATTCTAATTGCTCCCAAAATCCATCAGTGACATCTAGCAGCATATGGTGGCAACCTATCAGAACTGAAAGGGAACCTCTCGATGCAGTTACCTATGTGATTAGGTTCCTCTATCTTGAGCTCCGACCGAATTAGGGTTAAGATGATCTCGTTAAATCCGAATATCCGTCATATGAATTAATCATTCGATTCAAGTCCAATATGAAAATCCTAATTGAAATTCTTTCTATTATTTTATTCTACCATGGCTATGGGCTTATGGACTTGATTCTCATGATCATCATAGGGTTGCTCCTCATCTATCGAGGTAGATAGATTCCTTATTGGTGCAATCCAATTTCTACAATGAACATGCTATAGCCAACATACACCTCAGGATTTCGAATGGTTAGAAAATCGAGTTATGATGTAGTCAAACTATAACACCCTCAAGGTGAACTGCCGATGCACCTCAGATCAAAGAACTAGACACACCACTACAGCTTCGAGCCAGTCATCGACGAGAAGGTAGACTTCCTCATGACTGCTCGAGATGGTCACGCTCAGTGCCCTCGTTCTCTAACGAATATCTGTACTCTTGCTCCGGTGTCTCTATACCATAGACTCAAGACTCATCTATCCTAAAGAAGCGATCGTACACCAACCTTCTGGATCAATCACCATCCTCATAATGATCCTACGGTCGGGAGCATTTTATGAGTTAATAATGAAAATTCATATCTTAAATTTTTAACTTTTGAAAATATGAACTATCATTACCATTAACTTAAGGAATATATCACAAACACTTTTAAATACACACCGTGATAGAAAATAATTTATTTTATTATTTATAGTCAAAATTATAATTTTATCTTTAGAAGTGTATTATAAGTGTCAGCTAATCTGGCTTCTAGGGCACACATATTTAACATCGTGATCCTTCTGAATATCCATCATGGAAAAGATAATCCACATCAAATTTAATAATCCTCTTGGATACTCATAGTGGCCAAATCAATAATCCATATCGAGTCTGATGATTCTTTTGAGTATTCATAGTAATAGTAGTTCACATCGAGTCTGGTGATCTATTAGGTAATATATATGAGTTATATTTTGAGTTTAGTTGTATTCAAAATAACAAAAATTTTAGAATACATCTTAAAAGTGGTGATGAACTTGAATCATGAATGTTATTTCCTAATGTTATTATCAATAAAAGTGGATACTTATAGTAATATACTGGATGCATTCTTATAAAATAATGAAGAGTGAACTAAGTTGTACTTTTTGCATTGGTGGAAAGTTACACTTTTCATTTTATCTTTTCAATCTCTTTTACTTTTTATTCCATACATCTTTTTTGATATATATACTTCTTTTTATCCTTTTTCATGTTCTCAAAGAAGCAAATTAGACTTTGCCAAATCTTTTCTGAAAAAAATTTAATTTTTTTTAGGTTCAGGAGGTTATCAATCCATGATTTCTTTATTTCTATAAAGCAAAAGTCTTTCATCCTCACTTTTAAGTTCTCATCTTAGATATGTACTAGAGATTGCACAACCAAAAAGATTTAAGGACGATATCTAAAATTTATAATGACTAAGAAAAATGAAAAACAAGCTATGATGGGATCATGAGGGTTGCATATAAATGAGTTGGTCATGGGGATGGATTGAAAATACAAAGTCAAGCCTGTTTTTAAAGAGATGATATCAAGGTTCTCACGCATTTCTTTTATTGTAAGATTGAGATGTTGCTTGCATGCTAATCACTCGACCATCTTTCCATTATTTCTCTATCATGAAACTTGAAAAAAATTAAGAGATGTGATTGCAAGGATTGCAATAAAAAATGCATCTAGCAAAGTTCGTACGGCACATGGTATCTAGTAGATGGATGGTAAGTTAGGATGAGTGCATGGGCCTTTGGAGAGGCATTATTAGACTCTTTTCCAAGTTTATCTTAATTATTTTAATGAATTTCATGTAAACAATGACTAAATAATTCTTTAATGTTTATCCCACTACTTGGCTTTCTAATATGCTGGGTATTTGTATTCCACTTATTTATTTACAATGGAGCCTTGCTTTTAACTGATACCTGCGATAAAAGATGAGGTACCAATCAGCTACTATTTTGGACCTCGATACTTAAATTAGAATAAAGAATGGCTCATAAAAGGATGAAGAAAGGCTCTACAAACGGATGCTGATAACTATGAAGGTAATGTATCAAGTCATGGTTAAGCATATAGAATTTCCACCTGTGGTGCGAAATGATATAGTTTATTCTATTTAATTCATGTTTTCAAATGATATAGTTCATTTTCTCATTTTGTATATTTTTTAAGTGGATGCATTTAATATACATTTTATGCATAGAACTTATATCTCAATGTATGGACAATTACTATTTATACATCACTTAATATATTGTCCGAAAGCATCTAATTTTCTTATTGTTGATATTTTAAAGATTTTAAATTTATCAATCGTGATTACTTGTATAAATGGGCATATGCAGTGCACACTAAAGACAAACTATAATTAGTAAATTAAACAAAAAAACAAACATGACAGAATCGAATAATGGTGTTTGTAGCTAACTTGCTCTATGTTGGATTTCATCATCTTTAATTAATTACCACTTTCTAATGGAGGAACAAAAATCATATGGGGAAGGCACTATAGAATATTATATGAGATAAGACTTCTATTTGATTGCGCCAAAGTTTGATAGCTTTAATAACAATTATGGAGGATTAAATATCAACCACTAAAATTCTAATATTTTACTGGCAATGTACTAGGCAATTAATGTTTCAAGTATGTGTAGTAGACTAGTAGTTGCCCATTTATTTATTCTAATCATGTTAATAAGACTGATGAGGACAAAAATCCTACAACATGCGAATAGAACACTTCAGAATAGCATAAAGATTTCTTTGGTTCTTTCAAAAGTTAAGGCTCTTCAAACGGCACATGGATCACAATATTTAGTTCTTAATTTTTGACCAACTCAAGTTTTTAGTTTGTTTTCTCTTTGACCGTCTCAAGGTATATTTTTGGTAGAGGCTTTCAGCTTCACTTAAATCAGTCTATATGAATGAAGATGGATAACTTATGTTGACTCAAGATTTTGGTGAATTGCGATCATAGAATGTCCTTTTTTTTTTTTTTTTTTTTGGGCAGAGGGCAAGGGAGAGAGACACCACCCAATTTTTACTAATTAAATATAAAAAAAGAGGGTACGGAATTTATAGAGATGGAGGAAAGCTTGATGCAAAAATTCTAAGAAAAAAAAAAAAATCACCCTAACATGTGAAAGAGAGTTTTGGAGAGATCGCAAGAAATTGCAGGGGCATTTTGAAATGTCCACCGGGGCTTTTCCTTGCCTTTCCTGCAAGTCCTTGGTCAATAACTGTAGCGAAATTCCCTTTTGGCGAAAAGAAATGGAGCGTAGTCTCCTGGCCTTGGATATTGCACCGTGCTTTTCTCTAATGATAGTTCACTTGGACCTCTATGTAGCCCATCTCGGTGATCCTGAATCCTATCTCTAGTTTAATATAGTTCACTTTTACAGAAAGGAAAAAAAAAAATTGTAGACAAGAACAAATGCCTTTTTCTAACGAACCTCTACTAGCTGTGGCGAAGTGAGAACTACACTTCTTATCCGAGCCCCATCTGGACAAATGCTAGTTGAAATACCACGTACTGCCAATTCCATTTGGAACAATATATATGTCTCAAACTTGTTTATTTCAGATAGATTGCTTCGCAAGTAACATTTATTTAGTAATGATAACAGTGAGCGATGTGTCACTTTCCATGGCAATATATCTCGATGGATGATGGAAATAAATATGATGTTGCTGTTGATTTGAACATTTGCTTTTGACATACGGCAAATGCAATAATTAATTCTAAGTTGAAGGTCAATGGTGTAGTGGGTACTCGAAGGAAAGCTATTATGTTTTTCTAGATTATGAAATCTTCATATAAATTGTATGCATCTTGATCAAAGATTCCTAATTCATCGATTTTGATCATGCAAATCCATGTTTGCTAACCAGAGGCACAACAAAATATGAAGTTTGGGTCACAGAATGTAGTCTAAAATAACCTCCTTTCCTTTTTCCCCTCAATGGCTGTGAGTCTATTTTGTTGCAAATGATGCTGTCGTTGATATCAGCATTAGTGGCTCATTTTGCAAAAAGGGGAAAGGAAAGGAATTTTAGTACCTTCATCATTACTAGTTTTGCCTCGAGTATAATACTCCCTTTGTTAGATTTGTACTGCATTACACCATCCCAACTTCTAATCCCTTTCCATCTTTGTTTGAAGGGAAAGAAGACAACTTTCTGATTGAGGGACCAGGAAGTACGATGGATCATGTTGTTATTTTTAATTACTTGCTCTTTCTACTCTTTATCTTCAAGAAATTAAAAATTTTCTTAAATAGGCCATGGTAGTAAAAAAAGTTTGAGTGGCCACTAAACAAGCTATTCAATCATTACCACTAGAAAATTATTGCAAAGCTAGCTTACGAGGTGCACAAAAAGCCTACGTAGCATCAAAATTAGACAACATAGCCTGCTAACCATTACATTCTTAGCCACCAATCGTGCTTAAAAGGTATATTCCACAGACCCCATCTTCCCCCGCGCCTCCAAAATTTCTCTCTTGGATTGATCCAATATAAGCCTTGAGAAGATCTATAAAAGTGCATCTTGCTGTGGTAGCAAAAGCTAACACTAATTACATCTGCAGTTCTACACTCAGTAAACTTATTACATCTCAATCTAGATCTCTATGGGCACTGAAATATTAAGTTATATGCACCGTATCCAGACCCTATACAAAACTACGTTGTCAACATTCCTGGGATCTGCAGACTTGCCTAAGCAGCACCTCAATCCTGATTACTACCGTAATTATTTTGCACTTCCCTGGAATGTTGATTGTAAGTATTCTATTGTTTATGCACTTGTCTTACTCTTTAATTAAGTACTGTGAAATATGAAGGGTGGGACTTGGATTTAAAAAGCATATAAATATCCCTGCCATGCTTAGTAAGTTTCTCCACTATCTGGAAGAGAGAGAGAGAGAGAGAGAAAGAGAGAGAGAGAGAGAGAAAGTCATGCCCCGAGCCCAATATTTGGATTGGATACATGATGGCCACATACTTCTTAGGACAAGCTTTAAAAAATATGCAAGACCAGTAAAATTTCTCACAATCTCAACATCCCACGAACACTATCGATCTCAATTCATAATAAATGATTCTATATAAACAAATTTTATCCTTGTATAATTTACAAAACTCGATCATTCAACTGTCACTGATGGTGCTCTATCTAAACGATCCTTTTGATTAATGTGATTCCAACCAAAGCCAAATATATGTATTCCGTAACTCTGAAAAGAAAAAAGGAAGAGAGGTTGTGAGCTTCACAGCCTAATAAGATCTCCGCACATCCACACTAATATAATAATATAATTTAAAAATAATGATAGATAATAAAACATTAAATCTTATAAAATATCTAGATCAACTCAAATATATATCTAGATAAATATGTATCAAATATTTATATTGTCAAAAGAGATATGACACTATATATCAACATGTGAAATCTTTTTATTCAATATTTAATTCATAACTTATTATCTTTTTCTCTCATCAGACTTTCATATTTCTTAGCCTTTTCTTTCTGATTTTGGATTAATCAAGATCATGCCTTAATTTTGGTCTGACCCAAAATTTTATGCGTAAGCCCATGAGGACTGTCCTAAGCATAAGCTCCTGGCAGGCTGTCTCAGTTTTTATCTCATAAAAAATTCTATGCATAAGCCCATGGGGGCTATCCCAGGCATAAGCCCCTAGCCAGCTATACACATTACGAGACTAGTCCAAACCATATCTTTTTCATCTAATTATTATATAGTAACTTTGTCAAATCAATTTTAAATATAATATAATCAAATCAAGTATGTCATGCTCATACAATCATATCATTATTCCCTTATATATATATATATATATATATAACACCTAATGCACTCATACTGAAAAATCATATATACAAGAAACAACATATCCCAAACATTATAAACAAATCAACACAAATCCAATGATACAAAACCAATGAAATATACAAATCCAATGATAGAAATAATAGATATATAATGATGATTATGTATAAGAACTTTTATTTCTATTTGTGATAAACGGAACTCTCAAAACTATGATCTGGATGTCAAAACTCTGCTCGATGTTATCTTATTCAGTAATTTATTCTCCTACATATTTAATTTAATTTTTTAAAATAAATTAATTAGATTAATTTAAAATTCTAAAATTTTCTATCGGGATTGACCAGGATACACACTCTATCTCCAAGATTTCTAGAGAGAAAATTCATGAATAGAGAGAAAATTTTAGAGAAAGAAAGTAGAGAGAGTGGAGAGAGAAAGTAAGGAGAGGAGAGAGAAGAGATAGAAAAGAGAATCTTTTTTTTTCTTCTCTTTTTTCCTTTTTCTTTTTCTCTTCACTTCTTTTCTTTTCTTTTCCCTTTTCCTTCTTTTCCTTATATCTTCTCTTTTTTTTTCTCCCTCCCGTTCCTCAAAATAGGGGATCAATTTTTTCATGCCTTTCTCCCTTCTATGACCATAGCTGACCAAGGCCGGCCACCCATAGTAGCCCTTGGCGGTGGCGACTCCACAGCATCGGCAACATCCCCTAATGGTGGTTGTTGCCGATGACAAACTTGGGAGAAAAGGATTTGACCCTACTCTTTGAACCAAATCGTATATTCTTCGGCCTTATTACGATCGCCAGTGATGGAAAAGATGAAAGAAAAGAAATGAGAGAGGTTACCTTGCTCTAGTAGCCACTACTCCAGCATCCTCTCTTTTTTTCCAGCAGCACACCCATGCCTTCCTCCTGGAGAAATCCTGGTGATCTCTCAACAAGCTATGGTAAGGACCTAAGGGAGGGGGAGAGGGATTTATAGGGGGTAGTCCTAATCAAAGCCAGACTCCTCATGATCTCGATTCCATCATAAAAGAGGAAGAATATGACTCCAAGATGGAGTCTTTTTTGTAATACTTTGGTCTTGTATAGAATTTTTGGATTGCATGTGGTTTCTTTGGTATTAGCTTAAGTTTTTAAGATTAACTTTGTAAGTTACTTAATCTCAATTATAAACTACTTTGAGGGCTATATAACATATATATTTTTTTGAAATTCAAATTAACGGTAATTGATCTTTAGATATCAATAAGTCATAAAATGATTTTTAATGAACTTTGAGAACCTTTAACCTATTCGTTTTAGAGAAAGAAAGTTTTAAAAATTTTGGGTTTAAAAAATTTAAACTAAAATTGAAGTTTTGATTTCTTATCTTAAGAATTTTAATTTTTTCAATATTTTTATTGATTCCAAATGGGTGGAGGGGTATTTTCTTATTTATATTTATGTTTTAAAGTTAATAAAGAGTAAAATAAATGAGAATATTAACTTAAAATAAATAAATATAAAAGGAAGAGTATTAAGCAAGCCACTAAAATTAGTGATATTTTGAGAAATGCATAAAATAAAATTTTCTGTCAAAACCTAGGGAAAGGGGTTAAAAGAGTATTAAGCAAGCTATCTAAAATGAGTGATACTTTGAGAAAAGCATGAGATAAAATTTTGTATCAAAATCCAGGAAAAAGGGTCGACACATTTTCAAAAGGTATCGACACTATCTTAGGTACACAGTAGGGTCAACCTATTTAGGAAGTGTCAGCACTTTTTTTTGAGAGGTTGACTTGGGGGATGACTTATTTTGAGAAAAGGGGCTAATCTAGGAGTTGACTTATGTGGGGTGTTGACACATTTTTTAGAGGTATCAACTCCAATTGTAGAAAATTCTAGGAGCAAGTTTTAACCGAGAGGATTTTGAGTTATGATTTTATTTTTCATGGGATGACAAAACAGCTTGAGAAAATAAATAAAGAGCTAGAAAATTATCTGGGCAGCATCTCAACATGTCAAAAACTTAGGTGAATTTCTTATAAGTTGACACCTAGCAATTTTTTTTTAATTTATTCCCTTCTAGAGTAAAAATACCACTGATTCTTTTGGTTGCTGTTTGGACTTATAAGTTTTACAGAGAGAATAGAGAAAAAAAGAAAGCTTGAAAAGATCTTGTTTTTAGTTAGGAACTAAGAGAAATTATCTAAGAAGAGATGATTTGATGGTAAGTTGATAATATATTTGATGACATATTTGTATATCCTTTGAACCCTCTAGGCATGTTTATTTCAGTTTGTCAGTCCTTATGAAATCTTATATATCATATGCTACACTCTTTTATAGATTTTTAGTAAATTAAAATTTTATTTTAATATCCTATTCTTAGTATGTTTATCATAATGAATACCTTGAAGTTTTATTTTATTTCTTATGATAAAAGAGCTTTGGAAATACTCTAACTTTCTTAATTGCTAGAGCTTATGTGAATCTTGTAAAAAGTACTTTTAAACTTTTTTTTATTATATGATATTGATGATGAGTTTCGTTTGATTATTTTGCATGAGAAAATGAGATATAAACTATGTTAGGTAGATGACAATAAGATTTTATAGGAGGAAACTTTGATAGAATATTATAGCTAGCGACAGTTGGCATTAGCCTTGGTGCATCATGTTTTTGATATCCTAGCTAGCAAGGATGGTGCTAGCTCGGCATATTTGGGCCGACGTAGTCGGTTTTATTTTTCCTAGCTGGTAAGGATGGTGCTAGCCCAATGTATTTGGACCAACATAGCCGATTTTATTTTTTCTAGCTAACAAGGATGGTGTTAGCCTGACGTATTGATATACATGCAGTTTTGATAAATTCTTGAGAAAGCGAGTAACTATTCGATTCCAGACTAAAGATCTCTCTTCATATGTTGGATATTACTTTAAAATTTAGTACATTATACTTGACATATTCATTAATCATTGTTTAGAAGATTATTCGAATTATATTTATTAAAAAAATATTATTTTTTATTTATTTTGTATCTATTTCGTTATTCTACTTGACTAAAAATGTTATTATGTTGATGTTTTGAAAAAATTGTAAGAGTATTTTTGATCTTAGCACTCATGCCTAAGCTTGTCCCATTTCTGTTATAAATATATTCTCTCTCACTGGGTCTTATGACTCACTCTATTACTCTTTCTTTTAAGATACTAGTATTGAGAAGAATCTGGATCCCTCAGCTTGGTAGAAGCAGTCGTCTTTTATTTTGGTGAGCCTAGCACTTGCATGTATGGGCATCTATCTTTGCTATATAGTTGTGTTCCTTCTAGTAAATTTTGATTGTGTATAAATTCTAGATGTGCTCCCTTATCTACAGGTAGGATCTAACTTCTACTATGTTTACTTAATCAAAATGACTGTATATATATGTATGTACTTCTATTGCACATCGTATTGATGTTGTTGGTTGCTGAAAATCTGATTATATATATATATATGTATGTATGTATGTATGTATGTATGTATGTATGTATGTATGTATGTATGTAAGAACATGCTGGGTTAAGCAGGTAATTGTACATTAGAAAATGTCTAACTTTTAGAAAAAAATCTATCAAATTTTTAATAGAATTTATATATTTTATTTACTCTATTTGATATCTTTGTTAGGCTTGCTAGGTTGGCTAGTCCGTCCTATGCATTGATCATGACCCCGAGCTTGGGTTGTGATAAAGTTGGTATCAGAGCTTTAGGTTTTTTTGTGGTTAATGAAGCAAGTGTTCTTTAGTGGGGTCATGATTGTGTTAATGAGGTCGAACATTTTCATGACCGAGGTACTAACAAAGACCTGTTAGGATATTATTCTTATTCATATATTGTCATTTAGTCTTCTATACTCCCTTGTTGTCATAAATTCTATTTATGTTTTGATCTTATATGTTTGATTTGCTAGATGGAGATACCACCTAGGACTCATTCTCATGCTCATGGAGTCGAAGGTTGTGAGGCTCCTAATGCTACATCTGATGGGCCACCTTCTCTTGAAGAGAGAGGAAGGGGCCAAGGTAGAGGCAGAGGCCATGGTAGGACTTCTAGGCAGACTAGAGAGCCAGTTCAGGGGGAGAATGTGACCCCACCTCCCAATGTTCAAGGTGGTATGGCTGATGTTATTACCGAGTTACAAGAAGTTTATCAAGCTATAGAGAACCTTGCGGGGCTGATAGAAGATCAGGGTAGGTTTGGGGTACAGCATAATATAGGGACAGGACTACAGCCCAACGATGGTATTGATGTATCTCTTCTTGATTTTCTAAAGCTTAAGCCTCCTATATTTTTTGGGTTAGATGTGACAGAGGATCCTCAGCGGTTCTTGAATGGGATGAATAAGGTTCTCAAGGCCCTTGGTTATTCTAGTTTGAGATCAGTTGAATTAGCTATTTATTGGCTTGAGGATGTTGCATAGTCATGGTGCGAGTCCCTTCTTTTAGAGAGACCAGCAAATTCACCTCCATTGACATGGGATGAGTTCACTAGTGCCTTCATGAGGCGATTTCTCTCTGCTAGTAAGAGGGATGGGTTGGCTAGAGAGTTTGAGAGATTGGTGCAGAAACTTAGTATGATTATACCTAAGTATGATGTCCATTTTATTTAGCTTTCTCGTTATTCTCCCCACTTGGTTCTTACTGAGCGTATGAGGACCAAGAGGTTTATCGAAGGGTTGGTTGATCCTTTGTTTAAGGTTCTATCACCCCAAATTGAAAGACTGACTTATGCAAAGACTGTAGATGCTGCTAGGAGGATTGAGATGAGAGAGTTTGAGAGGCGTGCATCTAGGGAGCCAAGGAAGAAGACCAAGACTTTGGGTTTCTTTAGTGGTGGTGCTAGTTCTAGTAGAGGATCTGAAATTCAGAGTCAATAGAGAGCCCCATAGCCAGGACCATCATCTTCTAGGCATTCTTCAATGAGTGTCACAACATCGAGGAATGATCCTAGGAGTACGGTACCATCGAGTCATCATAATTCAAGATAGCCTAGTCATGTTGCACCTCTTTATCATACTTGTGGTAAGTATCATTTTGGGCTATGTCCCCGAGAGATTGGAGCTTGTTTTTAGTGCGGCAAGATGGGCAATCTTGTGAGGGATTGTCCAGAGGGGCTCTAATAAGAGATCAGCTCAGCTAGTCACACTATTTCCATCTTCTACAGTTCTACCTATGAGGCAAGCTTCTGGTTCATCTGGCAGAGGTACTGGAGGTAGAGGACATGGTCAGGTTGGGAGAGGTTTGGCACATGTTTATGCCTTAACTAGACAAGATGCTCAGGCGTCAAATGCTATTGTGACAGGTATACTTTCAGTTTGTTCTTTTGATGCCTATGTCTTATTTAATCGAGGATATATACATTCATATATATCTCCATACTTTGCTTCTTAGTTTTGTAAGCAACCTATGTTGTTGGATTACCCATTTTTGGTTGCTATACTTATTAGAAAATCTTTGCTAGTCAAGTATGTGTACCAATTTTATTTAATTAGTATGGAGGGTAGAGAGAATTTGGTGGAGTTGATAGTGCTGGATATGATAGATTTTGATATGATCTTAGGTATGGATTGGCTAGCTTCTTGTCATGCCACTCTTGATTGCCACTTGAAGACAGTAAGATTTGATGCCTCTGAGGAACCACCATTTCTCTTTCAGGATGATTGTAGTTTAGTCCCAATCAATTTAATATATATCCTATTTACGTGCTAAGAGTTTACTAAACAAAGGTTGTCAAGGGTTCCTTGCCTTGGTTAGAGAAACTTGGGTTGAAGTGTCCAATAAAAAATAAATTCCCATGGTTAGTGAGTTTCAAGATGTATTTCCTGATTAGTTGCTTGGGATGCCTCCAGAGAGGGAGATTGAGTTTTGCATCGACTTAGCTCTTGACACTCAACCTATATCTATACCTCCTTACTGCATGGCACCTACAAAATTGAGAGAATTAAAGGAGCAGCTATAGGATTTATTGAATAAGGGCTTTATTCATTCAAGTACTTCTCCCTAGGGTGCTCCTATGCTTTTTGTGAAGAAGGATGGGTCTATATGTTTGTGTGTAGACTATAGGTAGCTAATTAATTGGGTGATAGTGTGTAACAAGTATCCTTTACCCCGAATTGATGACTTGTTTGACCAGCTCCTAGAAGCCACATGTTTCTCAAAGATTGACCTTCGTTCAGGATATCACTAATTGAGAATTAGGAAGGAGGATATTCCTAAATCTGCATTTCAAACTCGTTATGGGCATTACGAATTTCTAGTATAATGTCCTTTGGGTTGACAAATGCTCTAGCTGCTTTTATGAACTTGATGAATCAAGTCTTCAAACCATTCTTGGACCACTTTGTGATAGTTTTCATTGATGATATTCTAGTGTATTCCAAATATAAGGAGGAACATGAGCAACATTTGAGGATGATTTTGCAAACCTTAAGGAAGCATCGGTTATATGCGAAGTTCTCCAAGTATGAGTTTTGGTTTGATAGTGTGGCCTTCCTTGGACACATTATTTCAAAGGATGGAATTATGGTGGATTCACAGAAGATTGAGACTGTTCAGCAGTGGCCAAGGCCTACATCAGTAATGGAGATTCGTAGTTTCTTGAGACTAGCAAGTTATTACCACCGCTTTGTTCAAAACTTTTCCAAGATAGCATCCCCCTTAACTATATTGACTCAGAAGAATATGAAGTTTCAATGGTCAGATGTTTGTAAGGAGAGCTTTCAGAAGCTAAAGACTTGTTTAACTTTAGCCCCAGTTTTGGTTTTGCCTTTAGGGTCTAGCAGTTTTTTAATTTATTATGATGCTTCTAGAGTAGGACTCGGGTGTGTTTTGATGCAGCATGGTCATGTTATTGCTTATGCCTCTAGATAACATAAGAGACATAAGCAAAATTACCCCACCCATAATTTGGAGATGGCGATAGTTATCTTTGCATTGAAGATATGGAGGCATTATTTGTATGGTGCGACTTGTGAAATCTATACAGACCACAAGAGTTTGAAGTATATATTCCAGCAAAAGGATTTGAATCTTAGGCAATAGAGGTGGATGGAACTACTCAAGGATTATGATTGCACCATCTTTTATCACCCTGGCAAGGCTAATGTTCTTGCCGATGCCTTAAGTAGAAAATCCATGGAAAGTTTGGGTCATATTGCTCCTATGAAAAGACTTCTAGTAGAAGAAATTTACAAATTAGAAGAAGGCAGAGTGCAATTTGGGATTGGAGAGTTTCGATTATTGTTGGCTCATGTGCAAGCTCAATCATCCATAGTGAAGTGCATCAAGGTTAGCCAAGATAAGGATCCCAAGCTTTGTAAGCTTAAGGAAGATACTCAGAGGGGTAAGAGCATAGAACTAGTGGTAGACCCTAAAGGGATATTACAATATGGTGATCGTTTGTGTGTGCCTAATATTGATGACTTGATGAGAATTATTTTGGAAGAAGCTCATAATTCCAAATATATTGTTCATCCCAACTCCACTAAAATGTATCAAGACCTTAAATAATTGTATTGGTGGGAAGGCATGAAAGGAGATGTGGCCGATTTTGTCTTTCATTGCTTGGTTTGCCAACAAGTAAAAGCGGAACATCAAAATCTTGCAGCATTACACCAACAGATTGAAATACTTGAGTGGAAGTGGGAAAGGATCACCATGGATTTTGTGATGGGGTTGCCACGTACCTCCAAAGGGTTTGACTCAATTTGGATGATTGTTGATAGATTGACAAAATCAGTACATTTCCTCTCAGTGAAGGTGACTTATAGTGTATCTCAATATACTCAACTTTAGATTAATAAAATTGTTAGATTCGATGGAGTACTGGTTTTCATTATTTTGGATCGTGGACCATAATTTACGTCTCATTTTTGGAAGGCTTTTCAAGATGCCTTGCAAACCCGATTGGATCTTAGCACTGCATTCCATCCCCAAATGGATAGACAATCCAAGAGGACTATCCAAATCTTGGAGGATATGTTGAGGTCTTGTGTTTTAGATTTCGATGCGTATTGGATTCATTACTTGCTCTTGGTTGAGTTTTCCTACAACAATAGCTATCAAACTAGCATTCAAATGGCACCTTTTGAAGCCTTGTATGGAAGGCATTCTAGGTCTCCAATTGGATGGTTTGAGGTTGGTGAAGCCAAACACTTAGGACCAGATTTGGTGTAGGATTCCTTGGATAAAGTCCACTTGATTAGAGTAAGATTGTTGGCTGCCTAAAGTAGATAAAAGGCATGTGTTGACTATCAATGTCGAAAATTGGAATTTTCGGTTGGTGATCATGTGTTTCTTCGAGTTTCTCCAATGAAGAGAGTGGTGAGGTTTGGAAAGAAAGGAAAGCTTAGCCCATGATATATTGGCTCGTTTGAGATTCTTGATCAAGTTGGTGCAATGGCGTATCGGTTAGCGCTTTTGCCTGAACTTTTCATGGTGCATCTAGTGTTTCATATTTTCATGTTGCACAAATACTTGCCAGACCCATCTCATGTGCTTACATCATAGGCCGTGCAATTAGATGAGAACCTATTTTACGAAGAAGAATCAATAGCTATTCTTGACCAATAGGTGAAAAAGCTTCGTTTAAAAGAGGTACCCTCATTAAAGATGTTGTAGAAGAATATATTATTATATTATACCCTCAGTAAAGATATTATATTATTATATATAATAATATAATATAATATAATATTATATTATATTATTATATTATAATATATTAACTTATAATAATATATTGAATTATTATATTACTATATATTATTATATTATATTATAGTATATTGTATTATGTTAATATCTTATATTAATATAATATAATATATTATTATATTATATTATATTATATTATATATTAATATCTTATATTATATATTAATATATATTATATATTATTATATATTATTATATTATCATAATATAATATAATATAATATAATATAATATAATATAATATAATATAATAATTTATTATAATATTATAATATAATATCCTATATCATATTATAATATATTATATTATAATAATATATTATAATATCTAATATAAATATAATTATATATTATATTATGTTATATTATTATTATATACTATATTATATTATATTATTATTATGATATATTATATTATATTATTATTATAAGATTAAGGATATAGTAGCAATGAATTAAAATAGTTATATTTTTGGTTGATGGAAAAATGATTTAGCCACCTCCTAGATGGGTAAGATTTTTTTTTTTTATTTCTTGGATAAATGCTACCCAAGGAAAAGTAACTTTTCCATCTTGAAAAATATGAGAATATGGAAAAGTTGGTCTAAAATTGGTCAATAGAAAAGTAGACCAACCATTTCATGATATTTACCCACAAAAAAGTAAACCCTTAAGAAGAGGACTCGATAGAAATAAACTCAAGATGGCGGCAATAAGAGGCTTTCTATGGTGGAGTTCATAAGGGGAATAGACCTATTTATAGGCCAAAATCTATGGAACTTTTTTCTTTCGACAAGCCCTAATTTCCTTTCTTTGATGGAGTCCAAGAAGAGGACTCGACAAAAATAAACTCAAGATTGGTGGCAATAAGAGGCTTTTTATGGTGGAGTTCTTACGGGGAATATACCTATTTATAGGCCAAAATCCATGGATTTTTTTTTCTTTCAACAAGCCCTAATCCCTTTTTCTAATGGAGTTTGAGAAGAGGAAGACTCCCATTCCCTTGCCTCATGTGCATGGCATGTGATAGTTTTTTTTTTCATGCTTTGAGATTCATGTGGGAAAAAAAAGTATTTTGAGTGATCAAAGGATCGGATCATTACATTCTTCCTCTCTTAAAATAATTTCATACATTGAGATTTGTGTGGAAGAAAAAAATTATTTTGGATAATCAAATGATCAGATTATTATACTGTCTCTCTCTTAAAATAATTTCATCTTAAAAATTAATGTACCTAAATTTTTAAAGAGCTATGGGTACTTGACTCTTATTTTTGCTTCGAGTTCCTAAATAGCCTCTCTTTCATTATGGTTGCCCCACTGTACCTTCATATAAGATATGATTCGATGTTGTAATACATGATCCTTCCTATCGATAATCAATATCGGATACTCCTTAAAGATTAGATCTTTATGAAGATGCAACATCTCATATATATTCCACCACATGACTAGGGTCTAGGATATATTTCCTCAACATCAACCCATGAAATAGATTATCCACACTTGATAGAGCTCGTGGTAAGGCTAATCAATATGCAACCTCTCCAACTTTGTCCAAAATTTCAAACAAACCAACATATCTAGGGCTCAACTTTCTACGAATCTCGAACCTCATCACACCCTTAGTAGGAGATATTCTTAGGAAAATATGATCATCCATTGAAAATTCTAGCTCTCTTATTCTATTATCAGTGTAACTCTTTTGCCTGCTTTGAGATATGTGAAGTCATTCTCTAATCACTTGCACCTTGTCAATTATCTGCTATATTATTTTTAGGCCTAATAACTTTCTCTCTTTTGTAGCCTGTAAATTGTTCAGTCCTTTTTTCTATCACCAAAGCTTCATTAATAACTTTCTTACAAGTAGACAACTCAAATGTAGTTACCAATTATCGGATCTGATCTCTAAGTCTATTTTCAAATTTTTTAACCTGAATGCCCTCCTCAGCTATTAGTGTTAGAATATATCTAGATAATTCTTCAAATTTTGCTGCATATTGGGAAACCATCATACTACCTACACTATTCTAGTTGGTCGAACTCTAAAAATTTTTGAAATCAGATGCTTTGAAAAAATATCTTTTATAAAAGACCCTTTTGAATCCTTCCCCCATGTAGGGTGCATCATCTGGCCCTAACTTTCTGATCTTCATCTCCCACTAATTAGCTACCTCACCTTGTAATATAAAGGGGGCAAAAGTGACCTTCTCTTCAATAGGATATCTCAGTGCTTGGAACACTTTTTCTATCGATTTTAATCAATTTTTCACTTTCATGAGGTTAGAAGTTTTCGTGAATGCCAGTGGTGCATGCTTCTTAAAGTCTATCAAGTTGATTTAACACTCCCACTAGTCTTCAAATCCTTGTTGGGGCTGTTGCTCCTACATTAGTTGTTCCATGATCTTCTACTATGTTCTCGCTGTGCCTCCAATATCTTTCTCATATATTTTCTAGCTGTAGCTTATTATTGCACTAATATTTGCATTAACTAAGAGGCAGCAATATGTTTTCTGAGCTAGATTTTGGGTTCACTTGGGGTCTCTATCCCTAGAGTATTTTTAGTGGGCTCGTTGGAATGCTTTTGCTAATATGTACCACTGACCAGTGAGGGTGGGGCATCTTTCTACTGTCTAGAGGGCTCTTAAGTGCTAGAGCCATCAACAAATTGAGTAGACCTTCTAATAGGCACATGTTCACTCCCTCACACCATATCAACCTACACAGATTATTATTAGCATCCACATATTACTTTAATCTTAATTGATTTATGAAAATGTGTTAAAATATGCCTCATATAATTTTACTCAAATCTAGAGGTCTACCTATGTACACTCTCCTCAAATTAAATCCTAAAATTCTACAATCTAGGTTTTGATACCACTCTATCACACCTCCAACCCAACACCTGATTTGATCATATAACATGGCCACGTAAACCCTAGAGCATCATTCTAGAGATCATGCAAGGCCTTTAATCAAATAAAAATTCAAACATTTCTAGAATTAATAAATAAAAATCAAACATCTCAATTAAATAATTTCATCAAGATAAATAGTCAACTTATTCAAGTACAATTATTCCAATGTTCCATGGTATCAAAAATTAAATTAGCTAATAAACTAGTAAATCCAGTACTCGAACTTCATACCCAACCCGACTAGCTATGCATCCTACGACCCCAAAAGAAAAGAGAATTAGAGGGGGGGATAAGCTTTATATCCCAGTAAGAAACCTCATACACTTATACCAATATAATAATATAATTCAAAAATAATAATTTAATAGTAATAAAGGAAATCACAAACTATAAAATCTCATGTCATGCATCATTTGTAACTCCACAGTTATATAAGCATATGATACACATCATGCACATTTATAAAACCATGTCTCAAAGTATGATTTGGATTAATCAATAATTATTTTAAGGATTTTGGACTAATCACTAAAATGCTCCAGTCTATGACTAGCAAGTTTAAGTACCATATTCCTATCCATAGTAAGACTATACTCCATATCATATTCCTATTCGTGGTGGGGTTATTCTCAATGCCATATTACTATCCATAGTAGGCTATCTTGTTGAAATCTGGTGTCTTGAGATTCGGTCCATGATAAGCCAAGAATGAAATTCGAAAGTCATGAGAAAGATCGGCCAACATACTATCAGGCTGGCTCGGATATGCAGTTGAGCTGGCTCGAGGTAAGATCAAGCCGACTCAAGATAAATTCGAGCCAGCTCTCTCAGGAAAGCAACAAGTAGGGCTTAGGCCAGACACAGTTGAGCTGGCCTAACTATGGACCGAGCTGGCTCGACAGAGGTGAACAGCAGAGATGCATCCAGTGCAGGCAAGCACGTGCGGGCATGCATGTTGAAGCTTTTCTATGGGGTCTATGGAGCTGTTGTACTATCTAATGTCTAGGAGAGCATGCGGGAGTTGATCAAATAGCTATTAGAATGATTAGGACATATAAGAAGGCCTGACGACCTAAGGAGTTTGTGAGTCTCGAAAAAACCTCTTAGACGGTGTAGAGACAAGGCAGGGAGCATCGAAGAAGCACCTTCCTAGAGGCACGGAGGCTGAGAGAGGTTTGGCAGTGCAGCAGCCAAGGAGGGTATCTCAGTAGAGAGTGCCAGAAGCTTCTCAGGGAGACCAGGAGTAGGTCTCAGGGAGAGCCAGGGGTCTCAGGATGCGCCAAGAGCAGTAAGAAATCCGGGAGTATCCTGGAATGATGGGGTTGCCTAGGGATAAATACTGGAGCTTGACGTAAAGGATGAGAGGATCACAGAGTGTCCAAAGATGTCGAGGACCCTGGATTGATAGATCTATAAGAGAGATCTTCTTGGGATTACTAAAAGAGCATTGTATGGGTGAGTGCTTCTAGATTCGGAGAGAGGATTGATGAGTTGAGATTGTATCTCCTCTATTATTTTTTTTTGATAGTGAAGCATTGCATATCCTGTGGATGTAGGCACTTGGGCCGAACCATGTATATGGTTGTGTTTGTTTATCTTCTTCTATCTTTTCATAGAAACATATGGTGCTATATCTCCTATAAGTGATCTTGGAGGACTGATCCATATTCTATAATTGATAAATTTATCCTAATAGTAGTATCAGAGCTAGGAGGAGTCAGGTTATTCCAAGGGTTGCTGCGGTAGTGATCCAGTTAGAAGAAGGGCACAATCAAGGTGGATGCTCTCATATGCAAGAAGAAGCCAGATGGAGCTCAGTGTGAGGTAGAGCTCTAGGTAGAGATGGATCGGGCATGAGACTTAGTTTAGGATCGAGCGGCCTAGCTCGACTTTCATGTTTGTCGATCCATGAGCAGCAGGTGGTAGTCTCAGGACATGGGAATGGTATCATATAGGAAGCTTTTAGATTTAAGGTAGAGCCGAATATCGAGTCGAGGTGGAGAATGTTAGAATCAGACATCTTGAGATTCGGTCCATGATAAGTCAAGAATGAGATTCAGGAGTCATGAGAAAAATTTGCCAACATACTATCGAGCTGGCTCGAATACACAGTCGAACTAGCTCGGGATGAGATCGAGCTAGCTTAAGATGAATTCGAGCCAACTCTCTCAAAAAAATAGAAAGCAGTGCTCAGGCCAGATGCAGTCAAGCCGGCTCGACTATGGACCGAGCCAGCTCGATGGAGACGAACAGCGGGGATGCACCCAGTGTAGGCAAGCACGCACGAGCATGCATGTTGAAGCTTTTCCATGAGGTCTATGGAGCTATTGTGCTATCCAATGGCTAGGAGAGTACGTGGGAGCTGATCGGATGACTATTGAAATGATTAGAACTTATAAGAAGGCCTGACGACCTAAGGAGTCTGTGAGTCTCGAGAAAATCTCTCAGGTGGCATAAAGATAAGATAGGGAGCATTGGAGTGCTGCAGTAGCACCTCTCTAAAGGCATGGGGGCTGAGAGAGGCTTGGCGGTGTAGTAGTCAAGGAGGGTATCTTAGCAGAGAGTGCCAAGGACTTCTCAGGGAGATCAAGAGTAGATCTTAGGGAGAGCCAGGGGTCTCCAGATGCGCCAAGAGCATCAAGAAAGCTGGGATTGTTCTGAAATGATGGGGTTGCCTAGGAACAAAGGCTGGGACTTGGTGTAGAGGCTGAGAGGATCATAGAATATCCAGGGATGTCGAGGATCCTGGATCGATAGATCTATGAGGGAGATTTTTTTGGGATTACTATGAAAGCATTGTATAGGTGAGTGCTTTTGGATTCAGAGAGAGAGTTGATGAGTTGAGATTGTATCTTCTCTATTATTCTTTCTCAGTAGTGAAGCATTGCATGTCCCATGGATATAGGCACTTAGGCCGAGCCACGTATATGGTTGTATTTGTTTTTCTTCTTCTATCTTTCCATAGTAATAGGTGGTGCCATATCTCTTATAGATGATCTTGGATAGGTGATCCATATTCCATAGTTGATGGATCTATCCTAACATATTTTTAGTACCAAGTTTCTACCGGTGGCAGGGCTATTCTCAATGCCATATTCCTAAACATGGCAAGCTATTCTCAATTTAATATGACTAGTCTAAACACCCCTTTTTTTATCATCAATTTATTAAATCTCATTAATTCCAAAAAAAATTGTATAGTATTATTTTCTTTTCATGATTTCAATAGTTTATGTCATAATCCAAATTATCTGAAACCCGCTCCAAGATTTTTTATTCGAAAGATTGTTCTCCTACAAAACCAATCTTAATATTTAAAAAAAGTATAAATTGTTTGATTTAAACCTTATATGAATCACCAATAGTCCATTCTAAGTCCTCTTGATCTCTCTTTCTCTTTCTTTCAATAACTTTTCCTCAACCTTGTTAGTAATAGAAAGGAGAGAGAAATTAAATAAAAAACTCTTCTTCTTTAAATAGGGCATGCAAACCTTGTTCTTTTTCCCTCTTCATTTGGCCATCACCATGGAAACCAAGCTAGTGGGAAACTGTAGTGCTTGGCACCAACTAAGATGTGACCTCGATAATGGCCACAGCTGTTGGTGGTCAGCAAAATAGAGGAAGAAATTAAGAGAATAGGAAAGACCCAATTCATAATGCATTCAGTGGCTCACCAGACCAAATCTAGTGATGGCGAGGCTAAAAAAAGGGGAAGAAGGGAGAAGATGTCACTTCATTCAGTGATGCCCATGATGAGAAATTTGGAGATCTCTTTGATGGAATCTCAAGAGGACTTGATAGAAATAAACTTAAAGATCGGTAGCGATGAGAGGCTTTCTATGTGAAGAAAAATTCTGATTTTTCGATCCAGGTTCGTTCAGATCTGATCAGATCAAGAGATATATTTCAATTTTTTTTTTTGATCTATATCAGATCTAAGATATTTTAGATCTGATTCTTATTATTTTAATAAATAAAATAAGGATAAATTAAATCAAAATTAATTTACCTAATTTGGGTAATCCAATTATCCGTTGATGATCCTGTATGCAACGGAAGGTTCTGGATCTAGCCACGCAAGCGCCTAGCCTCTACCGGTATCCACTTAGGCTGGATCTGGAGATCCTCTTCTTCTATATCATGTCTCCAAAAATTAGATCTGGATCTAATCTGGAGGATCTTCAAAACTCCTTTTGAAGATTAGCAGTCGTCCTTTACAGCAGTACAGCCTTCTTGCTTTTGATCGCCTTTCTTAGATCTGGATCGCACCAACCAAGCTCCAAAACTATTTTGGACGTGGAGAGGAGAGGGAGAAGAAGCTTTGGCATGGAGGAGGAGAGGAGAAAAGGCCTTTGGGCGTGTGGAAACTCTTATCTTAATCATCTCATGTAATTTGAGTTGGGCACAGGGTCTTATTTATAGACTGACTGTGATCCAACTTCTCTTCTTCCCAACCAATCACAACCCTTTGTGAAATCAGATCTAAATCTGATTGGTGGAAATAGAGTCCCCTGGATTCCTCCTTAGAGGGTGCCTAAGATCAGTCAAAGTTGGTTCTTAGAAGAACTCTAATTAGAATCCAAAAAGGAGATGGAGTCCTTGTCCAACAAGGACTCCTAGGCGCCTCCAGCTTGGGTACATGCCTAGGGTGGCGTGCACCCTTTTCCTTGCCAGGTTCTGGTAGGGGGACAGGCCCCCACCAACTCTCCAATAGGTGTGTGACATGTGGTCAAAAGTCAAAGTATCAATGGTCAACGTTTGACTAGTCAAAGGTAGACTTTTGACCAAAGTCAAAGAACAAGAAATGGTAGGTGACCAAAAATGGTAGGTAACGTCTTACAAAATAAGACAACCTTTTTTAACTTGGACAACCTCCAGTCAGGCCATATGAAGGCCTCTAATTGAGCACAAACTCCTTTAGCTCCGACATGACAACTTATTTATGATAGTAAAAGAAGAACGTTAGGTTCAATCGAATGCTAGCACGATTTTCTTGAACCTAATTGAATCTCATTCAGATCAATTGGACTGGATCAGTTCAATTGATGATCACCAGATTCAAACCCTTGTTTGTGTGACCCAGTTAGATTCAGTTCTGTATGATAATGGGATATGTCATAATCTCTATCATCGACATCATCGAAACTCCTTTCGATGGATCAGAACTCTTCTGATTCCAACAGCTAGAATGATCGATCATCTAAATCATTCTAATTGCTCCCAAAATCCACCAGTGACACCTAGCAGTATATGGTGGCAACCCATTAGAGCTTAATGCAAACCTCTTGGTGCAGCTACCTGTGTGATTCAGTTCTTCTATCTTGAACCCCGATCAGATTAGGGTTAAGGTAAACTCGTCAAACCCTAGTCTCTGTTATATGATGTAATCATTCGATTCGAGTTCGATGTAAAAATCTAAATAGAAACTCTTTCTATTATTTCACTCTACCATGGCTATGGATATCTAAACTTTTTTCTCATGATTATCATAGGGCTGCTCCTCTACCACCGAGGTAGATAGATTCCATCTTGATGCCATCCAGTTCCTAGAATGAACATGCTATAGCCAACATACACCTCAGGGTTCCATATGGCTAGGAGACCAAGAATGGTGTAGTCAAACTATAACACCCCAAGGTGAACTGCCGATGTACCTCAGGTCAAAGAACCAGACACACTACTGCAGCATCGAGTCAGTCATTGACGAAAAGGTAGACTTCCTAATGACTACTCGAGGTGGTCACGCTCAGTGCCCTCGTTCTCTAACGAGTATCTATACTCTCGCTCCAGTGTCTCCACACCATAGACTCAAGACTCATCTACTAAAGAAAAGCGATTGTACACCAACCTTCCAGATCAATCACCATCCTCGTGATGATCCTATGGTCGGGAGCAATTTGAGTTAATAATGATTATTCATGTCTTAAATTTTCAACTCTTGAAAATATGAATTATCATTATCATTAACTCAAAGGATATATCACAGACACTAAATACACATATGTGATAGAAAATAATCCATTTTATTCATATTAGTCAAAATTATAATTTTGCCCCTAGAAGTGTATTACAGGTGTCAGCCAATTCTGACTTCTAGGGCACATATATCTAACAATCTTTCACTTATCCTAAAGCCAATTGGCTACAAGTCTAAGTCCCATCTTCTCAAGGTGGTCTTCGAACATCTGCTGGCCCAACAACTTTGTAAGTGGGTCTGCCACATTATCTGCGGAGTCGACTCTCTTGACCTCGACGTAACCCTTCTCGAGGTAATCGTGGATGAGGTGATATCACCACTTGCTTGGAACTCTTTAGCCGACAGCACCACCATTGCACACAAATAGACTCCCAGATGTCGACTTTCGATCATCTATATCGGACATGAAATCCGAGTCTGTGTATCCTTGGACTTGGAGTTCTCCATTATCAAAGACCAACATCATATCCTTAGTTCTTCTTAAGTACTTAAGGATACATTTCATAGAAGTCCAGTGTTCTTCATCTGGATTTGACTGATATTTGCTTGTGACACTCACAGCATGGGCTATATCAGATCGTGTACATAGCATGGCATACATGAGGCTCCCTATTGCAGAAGCATAAGGGATCTTGCTCTTGCATTCTATTTCCTCAGGTGTGCTGGGGCACATCTTCTTGGAAATATGAATACCATGTCTGAAGGGTATTAATCCCCTCTTAGAGTTTTCCATACTAAACCTCTTTAGTACTTTCTCTATGTACATCTTCTGTGAAAGTCCTAGCATCTTATTCGGTCTATCCCTACAGACCTTAATTCATAGAATAAAGGATGCTTCACCTAGGTCTTTCATGGAGAATTTCTTGGACAACCACATTTTGACTGTCGTCAACATCGGAATATCATTCCCAATAAGGAGGATGTCATCCACGTACAATACGAGGAAGACAACAGTGCTCCCACTGATCTTTTTGAAAATACACGGATCCTCTTCATTTTTGATGAAACCAAACTTTTTGATCACATCATTGAAACGAGTGTTCCAACTTCGAGATGCTTGCTTAAGTCCATATATGGACCTTTGCAGCTTGCAAATCTTGTGATCAGTATCACTGGATGTGAAATCTAGCGGCTGTTCCATATAGATATCTTCCTCAAGATATACGTTTAAGAACGCCGTTTTCACGTTCATTTGCCATATTTCATAATCAAAATAGGCTGCAACGACAAGCAATGTGTGAATGGATTTTAGCATAGCCACTGGAGAAAAGGTATCCTGATAGTCAATGCCTTCGCGTTGACTATAATCTTTTGCCACTAGTCTAGCCTTGAATGTCTCCACATTCCCATCTACACCAATCTTTCTCTTGAAGATCCATTTACACCCAATAGGTACTATACCTTCTGGTGGATCTACCAAGGTCCAGACTTGGTTTGAGTGCATCGAGTCAATTTCTGACTGCATTGCCTCTAGCCATTTCTCGGAGTCGATATCTGATATCGCCTCGTTGTAGGTTTTGGGATCATCACCATGAGCACCATTACCTATGAGGAACATTTTCTCTACTTTCTCTGAAATAATACCTAAGTATCTCTCAGAGGGATGGAAAACTCTTTCCGATCTACGAGGTGGAGGAGGTAGTGTTCTTATTGGCTCAACCTGATTTGGTTCCAATTGGTCCTTAGCTCGTTCCACTTGTGAGACTTTCTCATCAAGCTTGATCTATTTTGTAATCCGGCTATCTTGAATAAACTATTTTTCAAGAAAAATGGCATGTCGACTCACAATCATATTATGGTCTTCTGGAATGTAGAAATAGTATCCTAATGACTCTTTAGGATATCCTATGAATCAAGCTCTAAAGGACCTAAACTCTAACTTATCCGTTTGTTGTCTTTTGACATGAGCTGGACAACCCCAAATTCTGAGATGACTCAGACTTGATTTCTTACCGTGCCATATCTCATACGGTGTGGTAGGAATGGTTTTAGAGGAAACCCTATTCAGTAGATAAATTCGAAGTTAACAATGAGTGTCCCCAAAGAAAATCAGGAAGGTCTGTGAAGCTCATCATGGATCGAACCATATCCAATAGTGTCCGATTTCTCCGTTCTGAAATTCTATTGAGTTGAGGTATTCCTGGTGGAGTCCATTGAGAGACTATGCCATTTTTCTTTAGATAGTCTAGGAATTTCTGGCTAAGGTATTCACCTCCTCGATCTGATCGAAGAACCTTAATGGATTTTTTAGTTTATTTTTCTACTTCATGTCTGAATTCTTTGAACTTTTCAAAAGCTTCAGACTTGTGTCTCATAAGATACACATACCCATACCTAGACAGATCATCGGTAAAGATAATGAAGTAGACAAAATTGCCTCTAGCCGGCACATCAAATGGGCCACACACATTTGTATGTACTAGGGCAAGGAGATCTGTGGCCCTCTCCCCATGTCCAACAAAAGGGAGTTTAGTCATTTTGCCTTAAAGACAAGATTCACAAGTTGGATATGACTCGAAAGTCAACGGACTCAATAGCCCATTTTTTTCTAATTTGTTGATCCTATCTTCTGCTATATGACCTAATCTCAAGTGCCATAGATATCTGTCGTTTGGACTATCCCTAGGTCGTTTGGCATTCACGTTTTACTCGATAGTTAGAACAGGTACATCAATATGTAGCTGATAAAGACCATTAATAAGGAAACCATTTGCAATTTTATTTCTTTCATAAAGAATGTTACAATGGTCCTTAAAGAAGGTGATCACATAACCTTCTTGTGCTAAGCATGAAACAGAAATCAAATTTCTGCTAGCTGCAGGTACAAAATAACAGTCTTTCAAAACTAAGTCTAAACCAGATGATAATCGAAGAGGGTATGTTCCCATGGCTACTGCAGCAACTCTTGCTCCATTACCAATGCGTAGGATCATGTCTCCATCCCTCAGCCTCCTGCTATCCTCAAGACCCTGCATGGAAGTGCACAGATGAGCACTAGAACCAGAGTCAAGCACCCAACTGGATGCAGAAGAAACCGTAAGGTTAGACTCAATAACGAGCATACCTCCAGAAGGACCTTCCTTCTTGTTCTTCAGGGTGGCCAGGTAAGTAGGGCAGTTCCGCTTCCAATGGCCGTCGCTGTTGCAATGGAAACACTTTCCTTTGACATCGACCTTTTTCTTTGGCTCTGCCTTCTTCTTCTCCTTCCACCTTCTTTTTTGCTTTTTCAGACTTTTTTTTCTTTCCATAAGACTTTCTTTTAGAAGAAGTCCGTTCCATAGTAAGAACTGAGCCTTTAGAACCTTTCATAGAAAGCTCAGCGGTAACCAGCATATTTATTAATTCGGCCAAGGAATTTTGAAGTTTATGCATGTGGTAATTCATGATGAATTGCCCATATGCATCAGTCAAGGATTGCAGAATAATATCGTTCTGTAGGTCCAAGTCTAACTTCACACCGAGCTTCTCAAGCTCTTCCATGTCCTTGATCATTGTCAGACAGTGATCTTGGACTGACTGCCCATCATGCATCTTAGCCTTAAAAAGTCATTTCGTGACTTGATATTTGGCTGCGCAACTCTGTTCACCAAACATCTCCTGCAGGTGAGCCAACATTTGACGAGCAGTCCCGATATCTTCATGTTGGCACTGGAGCTCATCAGACATCGAGCCCAACATGTAATATCTGGCCTTATTATCTTCGTCTATCCATTTCTCCAGAGATGCTCTCTGTTCAATAGATGGACAGGCTGGTAAGGTGGGAGGGTCCTGATCCAGTACATGGGTTAACTTCTCAAAATCCAAAACTATTTTATAGTTCCTGAGCCAATCTTTATAATTAGATTCAGTCAGTCTATGTGTGTCCAGGATACATGCCAATGGGTTGGACGCAGACATTTTTCTGTAGAGAGTCAAAGATTCTAGTTAGATACTGTAATTTTGACTTGACCAATTTATTTAGAAATTTTATTTTTAAATAAATTAGCTTCCACTATTTTCTCGGATCCCTACACTTCCTCTGTAGAGATATGAAAATCTCTATGATTAATGATTTCTAGTGGGTGGTGCGGTGGTGCGATCTCACCAACTGACTCATCACCTCACCTAACAGTTATTGGTGATGGGTTAGCCAATGAGTGAACAACTCTTGTTCAATGATTCTCTAATCATGGTGCACCCAAACTTGGTCTCTAATTCATGAATCTCACCATATCCAGAATATTGATCCATTCCTTAGTTAAGTCAGACCCACCATTTGCATAGACTGAGTTCTTAATTGAGTCTCTCACTGTATCCAGAATATTGAGCCCAACTCATCCTCCAGCCCATAGCATCCAATGCCTAATAGACATGGTTGTGTCTTCTCGGTGCAACTGAGCCACTGTATCCAGTCGAGAACAATCAACCCCGGGAAGGGCCCGCACATCTACAATGGTGGAAGACCTCAGACTTAATCTTTTCTTAGGGAGAATTGATTCAGGATCTCATTAAACTAGACTTGGCTTAGTCATAACAATTATGACTAACCTAGTGGCATGGGTTAGCTCGGATTATTGACCACCTCAAATCAGAACTGTGTCAACAGATATGGCTAGGTAAGTGAGATCGATGGAAGGAATATGCCATTAACTCGTACAAGAACGCATTCAGGTCGAGTAGCTTCCAATTAAAAATCAGTCGGTCGTATGTGCCAAACTTACCTTAGACACCAAATTGTTGAGCCAGAACCAATTGGGTTAGCCTATAATCCAGACTCTAACCTCTGAGCCTAATTAGGTCTTGCTTGATCGTGTCTCGATCTTGACCTAGACTTAATCCTATTAGGCTGGTCAATTTAAGCATTGTTGATCCCATCTAACCAACTCTTGATTCGGTTTGATCAACCGCTTAGACCTAATTGAGCTACCCAAGCCCGAACCCAGTATTATGAATATGTCTTAGATCTGAAATTCTCAATTTTAGACCTAATTAATATTCTATAAATTTAATTCTTAATTAAGTAGGGTTCATAAACAAAATATGCACAATAAATCCTAGGGTTTCAGGATCTAGGGTTTTGCAGAAAGTAAGTTTTGGGTTTCTGATTAAGGACGAACACGCAGCACCCCTACACATCATAAGAACACCCCATCGAATGGAAAGAGAGGGCCTTTAAATCCTTCTTCATTCTTATGATCGGACGGCCAAGAGGAATGCCTTAATCAGGAACATGCAATACTACAAAATAGTTTTAGATCTATATCATATATCTCATATACAAATCAGATCTAAACATGGCATATTTTATATACATCTCATGTATCGAATCATGCATATTTTTAGATCTAAATTATCTCATAATAATCTAAAAAATTAGATTTAAATTGATCTAATCAAAATAAATTCTAATCTAGATAACTATGTAGAACTATTCTACAACTAGTCTAGACATGCATCAATCATATCTCATATGATGTTTAAAATTAAATAATTTTTATTTACTATTTTTTAGATGTTATTATAACACTTATAATATCAAAAAATAGTAAATAAAAGGATCTAAAATATGATTTAATCAGATTAAATCAAAAACATGCAAGACTATTCTATTCTAGAACTAGTCATGCATATCTTCTAATCTTAGATCCAAATCATTTAATTTTAATTTTTTTTGATTTTAGATCTGATCACATCTCATGTGACATCTAAAATCAATTATTTTTTTATTAAAATAAATTTAAAATCAGATCTAAACACTTTTAGAACCATGGCTCTGATACCAGTTGAAGGAAAATCCTGATTTTCCGGTCCAGGTTCGTTCAGATCTGATCAGATCAAGAGATATATTTCAAAATTTTTTTTCTTTGATCTATATTAGATCTAAAATATTTTAGATCTAATTCTTATTATTTTAATAAATAAAATAAAATAAGGATAAATTAAATCAAATTTAATTTACCTGATTTGGGTAATCCAATTATCCGTTGATGATCCTGTATGCAGCGGAAGGTTCTGGATCTAGCCACGCAAGCGCCTGGCCTCTACCGATATCCACTTGGGCTGGATCTGGAGATCCTCTTCTTCTCTATCATGTCTCCAAAAATTAGATCTGGATCTGATCTGGAGGATCTTCAAAACTCCTTTTGAAGATCAGCAGTCGTCCTTTGCAGCAGTGCAGCCTTCTTGCTTTTGATCGCCTTTCTTTGATCTGGATCGCACCAACCAAGCTCCAAAACTATTTTGGACGTGGAGAGGAGAGGGAGAAGAAGCTTTGGTGTGGAGGAGGAGAGGAGAAAAGGCCTTTGGGCGTATGGAAACTCTTATCTCAATCATCTCATGTAATTTGAGTTGGGCATAGGGTCTTATTTATAGACTGACTGTGATCCAACTTCTCTTCTTCCCAACCAATCACAATCCTTTGTGAAATCAGATCTAAATCTGATTGGTGGGAATAGAGTCCCCTGGATTCCTCCTTAGAGGGCACCTAAGACCAGTCAAAGTTGGTTCTTAGAAGAACTCTAATTGGAATCCAAAAAGGAGATGGAGTCCTTGTCCAACAAGGACTCCTAGGCGCCTCCAGCTTGGGCACACGCCTAGGGTGGTGTGCACCCTCCTCCTTGCCAGGTTCTGGCAGGGGGACAGACCTCCACCAGCTCTCCAATAGGTGTGTGACATGTGGTCAAAAGTCAAAGTGTCAATGGTCAATGTTTGACCAGTCAAAGGTAGACTTTTGACCAAAGTCAAAGAACAAGAAATGGCAGGTGACCAAAAATGATAGATAATGTCTTACAAAATAAGACAACCTTTTCTAACTTGGACAACCTCCAGTCAGACCATATGAAGGCCTCTAATTGAGCATAAACTCCTTTGGCTCAGACAAGATAACTTATTTATGATAGTAAAAGAAGAACGTTAGGTTCAATCGAGTGCTAGCACGATTTTCTTGAACCTAATTGAATCTCATTCAGATCAATTGAACTGGATCAGTTCAATTGATGATCACCAGATTCAAACCCTTATTTGTGTGACCCAGTTAGGTTCAGTTCTGTATGGATAATGGGATATGTCATGATCTCTATCATTGATATCATCGAAACTCCTTTCGATGGATCAGAACTCTTCTAATTCGAACAGCTAGAATGATCGATCATCTAAATCATTCTAATTGCTCAAAATCCACCAGTGACACCTAGCAGTATATGGTGGCAACCCATCAGAGCTGAATGCGAATCTCTTGATGTAGCTACCTGTGTGATTCAGTTCTTCTATCTTGAGCCCCGATCAGATTAGGGTTAAGGTAAACTCGTCAAACCCTAGTCTCTGTCATATGATGTAATCATTCGATTCGAGTCTGATGTGAAAATCTAAATAGAAACTCTTTCTATTATTTCACTCTACCATGGCCATAGATTTCTAGACTTGATTCTCATGATTATCATAGGGCTGCTCCTCTACCACCGAGGTAGATAGATTCCATCTTGATGCCATCCAGTTCCTACAATGAACATGCTATAGCCAACATACACCTCAGGATTCCATATGGCTAGGAGACCGAGTAATGGTGTAGTCAAACTATAACACCCTCAAGGTGAACTGCCGATGCACCTCAGGTCAAAGAACCAGACACACTACTGCAGCAATGAGTCAGTCATTGACGAGAAGGTAGACTCCCTAATGACTACTCGAGGTGGTCACGTTCAGTGCCCTCGTTCTCTAATGAGTACCTATATACTTGCTCCGGTATCTCCACACCGTAGACTCAAGACTCATCTACTAAAGAGAAGCGATAGTACACCAACCTTCTGGATCAATCACCATCCTCGTGATGATCCTATGGTCGGGAGCAATTTATGAGTTAATAATGATTATTCATGTCTTAAATTTTCAACTCTTGAAAATATGAATTATCATTATCATTAACTCAAATGATGTATCACAGACACTAAATACACATATGTGATAGAAAATAACTATTTTATTCATATTAGTCAAAATTATAATTTTGCCCCTGGAAGTGTATTACAAGTGTCAGCCAATTCTGACTTCTAGGGCACATATATCTAACACTATGGTAGAGTTCTCAAGGGGAATAAACCCATTTATAGGTCAAAATTCATGGATTTTTTTTTCTTTCGATAAGCCCTAATCCCTTTCTTCGATGGAGTTTGAGAAGAGGAAGACTCCTATCGAGTGTCTTTCTTCCCTTGCCTCACATGCACTACACACATGAGATTTTTTTTTCCATGCTTTGAGATTCATATGGAAGAAAATTTTTATTTTGGGTGATCAAAGGAGCGGGTCATTATAGCTTTAGCTCCAAGAACTTTTGGGTTTCAAATTGTTTCGTAAGGGACAAGTCAGGCCTAGCAACTACCCACCAAATGCGATACAAGCAAGGCCCATTCTCAATATTGCTTGATCCTATAATCCTCTACTGATGGAGACATTGGTGAAGGTCTCTTTGTAGCTAGGATGGTCTGCTCTCCATGACAACATGGCGGAAAGGTCGGAACTCCAACTAAGAGGTAGAAAATAAAGGAAGCGATTACATTCTCCAAGGAGGATGCTTTAGGAGTCCAATCTCCGTATAACATGCAATAGTTGTATCCCTCAATATCATAAATTATGATGTACATCATATTTTAGTTGATAATAGAAGTTCAGTCGATATATTACTTTATGACATATTCTTCAAGATGGGTTTTACTTTAGACTAGTTGGAAGGCTCAACTCGCCATTGGTTGGTTTTTCTAGAACTACTATACCCATCAAAGGGGTAATCACACTACCAATAACGGCTAGTTGGGCACATAGACAAACTATTGATTTTCTAGTCCTAAAAGTTTCCTTGTGATGCACTCTTGTTGCTAGAGAGATCAAAGATACTATTCTAACCGACTACTTAATCCCTAGAATAGGATGAGTTGGGTCAATCCATAGAGACCTTGGAAAGTTGCATTCAAAGTAAGAAGATAGCAAGATTTTTGATGAAATTTATAAAAGAGTTGAAAATATGATGCAAAAAAAATAGAAATTAAAATATTAACTTAAATCAAGTAGGAGAAACACCTCAGGATTGAGAATCCATCTTGAGTAAAAAGACTAGTCCTCTTTCAGATGCAATGACAGCTTGAGATTAAGAACTTAATATAGCTTATCCCTTATGAGCATGAGTTGTATCCTATAGATCATAGCTTGTCCCTTCAGGATATAAATTATTTGAGCTAGATCTCAGAGAAGGAGGTTGAGTTGTGAGACAACCTCTCTCTTTCTCTCGAGTATGAGCCATATCCTTGAATGATCACGACTCGTCACCACAAAGTATAGGCTATTCTAGACTTGAGAAAAATGGAAAATTAATATGCATAGAATTATCCTTCAAAAATTGATTTATTGCATAAAAAGAAGTACAAAACACATGTGAAAGGAAAAGCAATAGACTCTTTACTATAAGAATTCTTCTATTTCTTGAGGTTGATGACTCTAGCCACTCATGCTGAAGATCTCACTTGCTAAAAATTTCTTCATGCTCTGTACTTGAAAAACATCCCCTTAACTGCTCCTTTGGTTGAAAGAGAAGAAGATGAGATGGGAGAATGGAGGCTTGGATTGGTGGAGTAGGAGGACAAAGGGAGGCATGGTGGCTAGGACTACGATGTGGGAAGGCTAGATGGATGGGGAGGCCGGCCACCATGGGTTTAAATAGATGTGTCCTAGGGTTTTGGTGGAGGTGGGGTGCCATAAATGTGAGCCTTTATATCTAGGGCTTTTCTTCTTGGCCTTTAGATAATGGTTCTTTATTTGCTCCCTTGATAATTTTTCCAATTTGCTCCTTATGAATGGCACCGTGATTTTTCTCCCTTGGATCTTCACTTAGTTACTTCTTAACCCTTTGATCTTTTCTTGAATCCATGTGAGAAGGATGCTTTCAATGCTAGTCCTTGGATATTCTTCATTAAGTTGCTTCTAGCCTCTTGATTATTTTGTCCTGGATCTTCATGTGTGGTGCCATCTTTGTGGTCCCTAGGATGAGGTGCCAACAAGGGAATCCATTGGATCAAGTGCCTGGCTTCCAAACCCTTAGATGAGCTTTCTTGATTGGAAGCCCCTTGACTGGGTTGTTTGATTTGCCATAGGTTGAGCCGATTTAAATTTTTTTGAGCCCGACTTCTAATTACTTATAAATAAGACTAGAGAGCATCAAACTCTAATTAATAAACATCAATTACTATAATATTAGATGCCTCTATTGTTCTAAATTATGTATTTATTATATCCCTCAACTTGAAATTTACTTGTCCTCGAGTAAAAGAAAGGTTGGTTTCATGTATACCATGTCAGCTCAGTCGTGAGTGTCTTCAAGCAAATTCAAGAATCTTTGATATCTACCTAAAAGATTAGTGAAAAATGTTCTTGGAATATTAAAGTTATCCAATAGGGTGGTTAAGCAAAGAACTCAAAATTTCCTTTTGAAGCTATTTCTTGGCCTCTTCCTATTTGTATCTTTGGGTTGTCTTAATCTAAGATGGGTTCATGGTTTCTTCTTTCTGCACATTCATTCCTTCATTTTCATTCATTCATTTTTTTTTACTCTACAATCCGTATGATGCCATAACCCCTTAAGATTTCTACTTGACCCTTGTAATGAGCTTTCGATCGATCTCCCAAACCAATTGGCTTTAAGGCATCGGTATAGAACACCCCTCGAGTTTACTAGCTTGAGTCAGATAGGCTACAAGTTGAAGTTGGCTATATAATAAGATTGTATTTTCACTTTTTGATATAAAACTTGATGCTTATTTAGACAACAAGGTCCGATTACTCAATGAAAAGTATTTTATTTCTTGCTTTTATTTAAATAAAAAATAAAATTTATTTTTATATTTTTATGAAGGAAATGTGTACGTGCATCAAGTTATCTCATTTGTACTCATAATAGGTAGACTCTCCTTAGATGTTAATAAGGGAGGTTAGAAATGCTTAGAAATTAATTCTATGTTATGTACTTAACTATCTATTAGATTTATTAATGTGCAAACCCTCGATTTTTCACCATTTATTTAGCTTGTGCATTAATGACTCCCAAAATGCCTAATTTTCCTCTTGACTAAAGCAAGACAGATAAATGACTACTGACATCCTTCCAAGTTCTAAGTTTTATCCCTCACCCCCCAACTTATTTTATATTATCCTCAATGGAATGAAAAGATAAAGAATACACCTGGGCTATATATGCTCTCTATCTAGCATGGGCCTTCAGATTCTTGCAGATTTGGCCCTCCCCCCAACTTAGCTTTGACAGTCCTAAAATTAAACAACTAAAATTGAAAGAAACTTTAAATGCAAAGGCTAGGTTGCCTTCCAATAAGTGCTAAGTTTAAAGTCTTCAGCCATACTTCAGAATTCTCATGATGGTTCATATAGAACCATGGCTTTTTCAATAGTTTCAGAAACTAATTCCAAGAATGATTTTAATCATTGATCATTGATCTTAAATATGGCACCATTACTTGGGTTCTCAATTTCTACAATCCTATATGAGAAGATTTGTTTTACTATAAAGGGGCCAGTCTATCTAGATTGTAATTTTTTAAGAAATATGTGTAGCCTAGAATTATGCAAGATGACTTTTTGACCAGGTGTAAAAAGTTTTCTAAATATTGCTTGGTCGTGAAATATCTTGGTTCACTCCTTATATATCTTGGCATTCTCATAGGCTTCATTCTTGATTTCTTTGAGTTCATTTATCTATAGTTTTTTGTGACTTCCAACTACATCTAGGTCCATATTTAATTTTTTGATTGCCCACATCGTCCTATGTTCTAGTTCGATCGGCAAGTGACATACTTTACCAAACATAAGCCTATAGAGAGACATCCCTAACTTAGTCTTGAAGGCAGTTCGATATGCCCATAGTACATCCACTAGCTTCAATGATCGGTCTTTTCTATTGTTTGACTTGATGGTTGAAAACTTTGACTTGCCCATTAGTTTGAGAGTGATAGGGTGTAGCCAACTTATGGATGATGTTGTACTTTTTCATTGGGGATGCTAAGGATCAATTGTAGAAGTACGTTCCCCGATCACTTATAATGGCTCTGGGGATACTAAAATAGAAGAGTTTTTTTTTTAGGAATTTGATAACAATTTTGTCATCATTAAACCTACATGGTATAGCCTCTACCCATTTGGACACATAATCAACGATCACTAAGATATATTCATTTTCAAAAGACTTTGAAAATGGTCCCATGAAATCGATTTCCCACACATCAAAAATCTCAACGACTAGGATTAGATTTAATGGCATCATGTCCTTTTTGGTGATCCAATCTACTTGTTGACACCTAGCACAACTTTGTAGTACTCATGTGCATCCTTAAATAGATTGGGCTAATACAGTCTACATTGAAGAACTTTTGCTATAGTCGTTTTGGATCCAAAGTAGCCACCATAGGCTTGGTCATGGCAAAAGGATAAGAAGCTTTTGACCTCTTGGTTCGGGACACACCTTCTAATGATTTGATGAGGATATTGCTTAAATAGATAGGGATCTTCCCAAATGAAATGTTTTACATAGGAGAAAATTTATTTTTGTCCTAACTGGTCTAATGAGGGGGTATTTTCCTGGTCACTGTATAGTTGACAACATCGACATGCCACGGTTATAGTCATGAACATGAGTTGTTCATGAGGAAAAGACTCTTTTATTGATGGTTAGTTAGAAAGTACATTTGTCAATCAGGATAGGTGATAGCTACTATATTTTTGAATATGTTGTTATCCCTAATTTCTAAGTCAAATTTCTGAAGAAGTAAATTCCATCGGATTAGACATGCCTTGACATCTTTCTTTGACAAGAGGTCTAATGGCTAAATGATCAGTGTATACAATGACAAGTGACCCAATCTAATAGGGCCTAAACTTTTTGAGGGCAAAGATGATGGCCAAAAACTATTTCTCAATTGTTGAGTAATTAAGCTGCATGTCATTGAGGATCCTACTAGCATAGTAGATGACTTATAATAGCTTATCAAGTCTCTATCCTAGAATAACTCCGATGGCATAATTAGATGCATCACACATGAGTTCGAAGGGCTAAGTCCAGTTAGGTGGATGAATGATGGGTGCTGAAGTCAGTTCCTTTTATAGGTATTCAAAGGACTCGAGATACTCAAAAGTGAAGTCGAATTTGACTTCTTTGGCAAGAAGATTAGTCAGTGGTCAAGCTACCTTGCTAAATTTCTTGATGAATCTCCTATAAAAGCTAGCATATCCTAAAAATGAGTGGATTTTCTTGACTGATTTAGGTGGAGGAAGATTTGCAATTAAGTCTTTGAGGAACTTGGCGTAAGTGGGAACTTATTGGATCATATCTAATAGAAAAATATTTACTTTTACTTATTTAAACATCTCTAAGATTTGATCCATATGGGTTGGGTGTTGGTTAGACCTAAGTCTATTAGAAAAAGGAGCTATGGGATTGGTGGTTGATGTCTCAGCTTGCTTAAACCTTGATGTGGGTTCTACGAGTGGCTTGGGTGGCTCATCATCCTCTATTAATTCAAGGTCCTTAGACTTAATCTAATTGATCAGTGGTTTAGTTGGTTGGTCTTTTTGGTTCTCAGATGTACTCATATGATTGTTTACTTGTCTCTCAGACCTTTAGGTATGAATTGCATTTACATAGTTAAATCTACCTTCAGGTTGGGATCCTTGCCCATTTTGGGCTCTTAGGTTAGACTCAGATTGGCTTGGTAATCTACCCTTCTCACTCTCACTGATGGTAGTGGTTAATTGACCTAATTACATTTCTAAATGGGCTATTGCATGTATGTTCACTGATAACAATTGGCAAGTAGTTTGCATGAAATTATTAAGGGTAGTTGTGCTATCAGAAGTTGATTTTACCAAGACCTCTAACCCTCTTTCTAGTGTACTAAGCCTTTGCTCATTACCGGAGCCTAGTAGATTATTCAATGATTGAGTGGGCCTTGGGTGGGATTGATTGAGAGCAGGTCTACTTGAGTTTGACCCTTATGACCAAGAAAAATTAGGGTAGTTCCTACATCTTAGGTTGTATGTTGGTGCATATGGGTCATTTGTAAGTTTGTGATAAGAAGCATTGACTTGTGCTACTTCATTCCCGACTGAGCTCATCAGGAAGGGACAGTCCTCCATGATATGATTTGGTACGTTACACCCATTACATGTAGATGTTGAAACTTGGTTCACCTAGGTGTGTCCCTAGAGTTCTAAGGCTTCAATTCTATAGACCAAGATTGCAATTTTTGCTTCGACAGCTAGGGATGATTGGACTTGATGTACTCTCCCTCTTGAAGGTGTGGATCTTTCAGATTTCTTAGTTACCTCCTATTGTAGGCTCCTCTCTACTTGGTCTTCTAGAAATTGCCAAGCTTCTATAGGCTCTTTGTGCATAAACTGACCCAGACACATTGATTCGAGCATTATTCTAGAGTTTGGGTCTAGTCCTTATAAATGATTTAAGACAATCTCCAGGTCTCTATTCCATGGTGTGGGCATTGACTCAAAAGATTCTTGAAGCGATCAAAGTACTTTCAAAAGGATTCTCTCCTAGTTGATAGGATTGGTTGATTTCATTCCTGAATTTGGTAGTTTTATGATGAGAAAAGAATTTTCTCAAGAACACTTTAACAAAACCCTCCCATATGTTGCTATAGATTGGTTAGGCAGATTGTATAACCATTTTTTAGTACTATCCTTTAGAGCAAAATTGATTAGCCTAAGCTTAACAGCATCCTCAGTGAGCTGTTGGAATTGCATTATAGCACATACTTCCTCAAATTCCCTTATAAAAATGTATGCATCCTCCATTTTGGTGAATTTGGGAAGCATGTTTATGATCTAGGGTTTAATTTCAAAATTGGCATTTGTTTGTGGCAGTTGGATATATCAGAGTTAGACTGACCCAATCAGATAACACAAGTCTTCAGGACTTGTGGTTGATTGATTTTGCTCATGGTGTCCTTAAGATCTACTGGACTTGATGTAGGCTTTAACTTGGTTCTAACCAGTCATCTAGCTTCTCTCCTCCATGGAGAGAGTTGAAAAATTTTAGCTATTTTTATTTTTTTACATAAGTTTTGATACAAATTAAATTCTAACTTAGGGTTAGCCTCGATCTAGACATCTCTTAACTATTCCAAGTCTACTTTCAAGCCTTCCAAGTCAGAAATTAACTAACTAATTGGCCAGAAAAGAGTAAGATCAGTAGAAGGCTCTCTGTGCTTTCGCAATAGACCTAATTAAGTAACCACCTTTGTTCAGTGCCATTTCATCCTTGAACTACATTTCTTAGGCACTAGTCAATTGACCAACTCTAACCCAGTCCAACTCTTAGGATTTCTTATCCTAGTAAGCTTGAAAATCCTAGGGTCAACATCTAATTTATTTTAGAGTTAGGGTTGGGTCAATGTGAACACAAGAAATCTTGTTTTGTGGGCTAAAGAAGAATGATCAAATTCCCATCTTATCTTGTTAATGGGTTGTGCTCTATAAGTATTTTATGGATATGCGATGCAAACAAAGCAAGATGCCGAAGCACAAGTGAAAAACTTTTATTTAAAATTTTTATTTATTTCTCTACGTTAGTTAAGTATTATGCAATAGATTTTTTTTTCTTTTTTTGTCAATTTGTTTAAAGCAAGAAAAATAAAAGGTAAGGTTTGACTGGAATAAATTAGGTATGCTTAGAGAACAAGGCAAATAATCTAAAAGGTAATTAAGCAAATAAAATAGTTAACTAAGAATAAAAAGTAGAGTATATTTTTTTCTTTTTTTAGTTTTTTTTTGAAACAACCGTGCCAAGCTCCCCAGCAACACTACCAAAATTTGATGCACACTTATTATGAGAGCGATCGAAGATACTATTCTAACTAACTACTTGATCTATAGAACAGGATGACTTGGGTTGATCCATAGAGACCTTGGGCGGTTGCATTCAAAGTAAGAAGATAGCAAGATTTGTAACGAAGTTTTATAAAAGAGTTGAAAAGATGATGCAAAAAAAATAACAAAGAAATTAAAATATTAACTTAAATTAAGCAAGGGAAACACCTCAGGATTGAGAATCCATCTTGAGTAAACAGACTAGTATTCTTTCGGATGCAATGATAGCCTAAGGTTAAGAACTTAATATAACTTATCCTTATGAGCACGAGTCGTATCCTTTAGATCATGGCTTGTCCCTTCGGGGTATAAGTTATTCGAGCTAGATCCCAAAGAAAATGGTTGAGTTATGAGACAACCTATCTCTCTCTTGAGTATGAGCCGTATCCTTGGATGATCACGACACATCACCACAAAGTATAGATTATTCCAGACTTGAGAAAAATAAAAAAATAATATGCATAGGATTACCCTTTAAAAACTAATTTATTGCATAAAAATAAGTACTAAATAAATATGAAAGAAAAAGCATTAGACTCTTTACTTCAAGAATTCTTCTGTTTCTTGAGGTTGATGACTCTAGCCACTCATGCTAGAGATCTTGCTTGTTGAAAATTTCTTCATGCTCTGTACTTGAAGAAGATCTCCTTAACCACCCCTTTGGTTGTAAGAGAAGAAGATGAGGTGGGAGAATGGAGGCTTGGACTGGTGGAGTAGGAGGATGAAGGGAGGCATGGTGGCTAGGGCTAGGACGTGGGAAGGCTAGATGGATAGGGAGGCCGACCAGCATGGGTTTAAATAGATGTGTCCTAGGGTTTTGGTGGAGGTGGGGCACCATAAATGTGAACCTTTAGATCTAGGGCTTTTCTTCTTAGCCTTTAGATGATGGTTCCTTATTTGCTCCCTTGATAATTTTCCTGATTTGCTCCTCATGAATGGCATGTTGATTTTCCACCCTTGGATCTTCACTTAGTCACTTCTTAGCCCTTTGATCTTTTTTTTAATCCTGTGAGAGGGATGCTTTCAGTGCTGGTCCTTGGATCTTCATTAAATTTCTTCTAGGCCCTTGATTAATTTGTCCTTGATCTTCATGTGTGGCACTACCTGTGTGGTCCCTAGGATGAGACGCCAATAGGAGAATCCCTTGGATCAAGTGCCTAGCTTTCAAACCCTTGGATGAGTTTTATTGATTGTAAGCCCCTTGACTAGGTTGTTTGATTTGCCTCGAGTTGAGTGGATTTGGATTTTTTTGACCCTAACTTTTAATTACTAATATATCGCAATGTTGTCATGAGGACACCATGCTTATCAATTTAAATATCCAACTTCTTAAAATTAATTAAAATTATATAGAAAGTACTGAGTCGAGTCAAATCCACAGAGAAAGCAATATTTTGATTTAAAATCTTTGATTTTATAAAAAATTAGAAAGATTTGAAAAAGAAATTCAAGTCAAAAAATAAAAATTAAAAGTATGAATAAAAAAAATTGATACTAAAATATACTATCTAGATCTTAGCATCTACATGCAATAAAAATAAAGAGTAGAAATTTAAAGAGTATGAAAATAAATTTTGGATTAATTAAATTTAGAATTTAAATATAAAAAAGTTAAAAAAATAAGAAAAGAAAATAAAAATTGGAAAGAAGTAAAGCTGTAACAAAGGTTCTAAAGTTGATTGGTGCAGCCTTGTCGAAAAAATGGTTGATGATCTCTCCTTCTTCCTTCAAACTCCTTAGAGTATGCTGAGCTTCCTCTTCTTCTTCCTCTTTGGATCCGATCTTGATCTCATATTGGTGTTGGTATGAAGATGGCATAGGAAACAAGCTCTTCTTCTTAGTACTGTTTACCTTGAAGCAGCTCTCAACACAAGCCTTAGCTCCCATCCTATATCGTACCTTTCTTTGATCAAAGATTGATTGATTTCATTTGACCGGGTCCTTTAAATAGAGTGGAGGATGGCATAGATGAGGAGTTTGGGTGAAAGTTGGTTTACAACTCTTAAAACTGATCACAAAGGCACCATCTATTGATAGAATCAATCCTCGATTGCCCAACTATCGAATGGAGATCAAACGAGTGGAAGTTGGCCAAAAAGTTACTGTTTCAATGCTTAATCAAACCTTAAACCTGTTCAGGCCATCGGATCGAGCATTCTGGAGATTCCAGACTGTCGGATGGCTTTGATCTTCTATCTAGGTTGTTAGATCATGCCAAATGAGCTAGGAGAAGTTCTCTTGAGACCGGCATCCATCCCATCGATCTGATTGCACAAAGAAGAAATTTGGACTATTGGATCGTGCACAAGCTATGGGCCACCATTACCTAACATGGGAAAGTAGCCTTCTGGTCAGTCCAATCCTGTATCCCACACGACATCAACTGCACGATTGCACCAAATTGCTCATTTGCCCATTAAATGACAAGCCCAGCATGCCTCTTTGTATTTTTCTTTTCAAAAAGAATTTTTTATTTTTAAAATACCGCATACATCCTTTATGGTTACCTACATAGTTTATTCTTTTATTGTAATACCGCATGCATCCTTCATTTTTTTCATATCAAGATTGAGCTCCATTTTAAGTCTGATTTTCTTCTAATTTTCATCCTTTTAATCTACAACTCAAGCTCTTTGTCTTGATGATCATCTTTCCTGCAAAAGATTAAAAATATTAATTTTTTTAAAATTAAAAATAAATTAGTTTATAAATTAATGCTTTTATTGATATATATATATATATATATATATATATATATATATATATATATATATATATATATATATGTTTATGATATTTATCACATCCTCTAGCTTGAACTTTACTTATTCTCGAGTGAAAAAAGAATTTAGTTTTAGATATCTTTTAATCTTAGAGTTTCAAATTTTATCGAATAATTTTTTTAAAGGGCCATTAATGTGCAGTAGAGCATAAGTGAGATATATCATCAGGATATTAGTATTTTTAATATAAAAATTAAGTAAAAAATATTAAATCTTTTATGAATTTTTTCTAAATTGTTCCAACTTTTATCTCTAAAATCATCTAACTTTCATAAGAGCAAATATATTATTACTTCTATCCTTCATTTATTAAAAAATATTTTTTATTCACACTATCCGCTTTTTGATGGAAATATCAATGCTTACTTAGGTAATGAGACTTGGTTACTTAGCAGAAAACTATTATTTTTTATAATATTATACTATTATTAAGTATTTTAATTGTTTAAGCTTTTTGTTTGATCCATGTAGTGAGTTTTGGACAGATGCCTTCCAAACTAATTGACTTTAGTGTACTAGGTATAAAATATCCCTTGAACTTACTAGCTTAAATTAAGTAGGCTACAAGTTAAAAACTAGCTTTACAATGAGCTTCTTTATCCTTCACATCTTTTGATGTGAAACTCAATACTTGTTTAGGCAAAGAGATCTGGTTACTCAGTGAGAAGTACTTAAAAATTATTTTATTTTAAAAATATTTTTATTTTATGAAAAAAATGTATAGTTATCCTACATAAGTCTATAAAAAATAAACTCTTCTTTGATGCTAGTAGAAAAAATTAGAAACACTCAAAAAAAATATTTATATTCTAGGCTTAACTCTTTATTAGGTTGTCTTAATATTTGATCCCTCAATATCTCACAAACTATCTGATCTGTACATCAATTTTTTTAAAAAAATAATTAATGCTTGGTTCAACTCGATTCTTAAGCATAATCGGATGCCTAAATGCAAAATACTAACTTCTTCGAAGATTTTAAAAATTTTATTATTCTCCCTCCAACTTAATCGACATTGTCCTTAGTGAAGAAAGAAAAATAAAGAGTACAATAAGGGATAGGAAAGAATACACTTGACTCAATATGTTTTTAGTCCAGCATGGATCGTGAAGCTTTGGCTCTTCCTCCAACTTAGCTACCTATCCTATAAAGAAAGTAAATTAAAAAGATAAATTAGATGCAAAAATTGGATTGCCTCTAGGAGTGCTAAGTTTAATATCTTCATCTAGACATAATGCAACCTACCTATTCCATGTCGAATATTAGATTGATAAATTTCAATGATTTTGGATTGCCAATCTCAAGAAGATAGCTTGTGATCTCTTTGTTGATAAATTCCATCAACTTGTTGCTTATTTCGAAAAGATAGTTCATGATCCTATTCTCAAACCTTTGTTTGTCAAATTTTTTTTCTATTTATTTTTCTAAAATGCTCATGAATTAAATTTTTGAGTTAGGAGTTGAGTCCGATGCAATGAATATTGGGAGGGTATCATTTGGTTCTAGACATTCATACTCAAATATGACTATAGATGGCTTCAGTTCCAAAGGTAGATTAATATAAACTTGCCTAAACCATTTCATTAGTTCCTCATTGTGTACCCCTTGCTTTTTGTGAGAAGAACCAACTTCTAGGATTGAAAGAAATAGGACTTTAGGTTTATAGGTCTCAGATAAATCATCTGCTCTCTTCTTTTCTTTATTTTCATTCAGATTGGATCCATCATCAGTATCAGTTCTAGGCTCAGGTTCTTCTATACAGTTGGTCTTAGTATTAACCTCTTCTTCTAAATTTTTATTTTAGCTAGTATCAGTACTAGCCTCTCTCACCTAGTCTTTGTATGGATCCTTAAGAATCCTACCACTTCTAAGTTCAAAAATTGCTTTGACATTCTCAAATTGGGGATTCTTAGATGGGACATTAGATTGATGACTAGGTCTAAGTGATTGGTAGATATTGCATGGATTGTTTATGGGATTTGCTATTAGTTGGCTCGGTAATTAACTTAGTTCTCTCCTCATAGTGGACTCAGCTAACTATCATATTTATGCTTCTAGCTTGACGATGGATTGTTGTTAGATCATAATCAGTTGTTAAAGTTGATTAAATCTTTCATCATCTAGCTAGATTGGTTTGTTGAGGAGGTAGATATGATGGCTGATTATAAAATGATGGTTGGATAGATTGATTAGGCTAACCTCTATTATAGACATAATTATGGTATTAGAGCCTATTTTGATAGTTCTATAGATGTGGAATTTAGGTCTGAGCCTGATTCTATTAGGGTGTCCAAAATAAATTAGGGTGGTTCCTCCAACTTGGATTATATGAGTTTGAAAATGGATCATTAACTAATTTGGAGTAGTCTTGTGCAGCTTGAACTTGTTCTTGGATGAAAAGTAGAAACTATGCAGTCATGGAATATTCACTCATATGATGGGCTGGGCTAGCATAGATAGAATAAATCTCTTAATAATTAGAAGCTGATGTATATTGTGCAGAAGATTATTGATTTAGAATTCAAACTTGATCTAATTTCTAGGCAAGAAAGTCGATTTTATCTAATTTTTGAGTTAGTAGGTTCAAATCAGCCTTAGACTAGAGTTTGGATGTTTGAACTCATAAATTTCTATCCATTTTTGGTGAGGAATCGACCTTTCATAGAAAGATAATAAAGCATGATTGATCGAGTTTTTACTTAGGACTTCCAACAAGGCATAGGCTTCGTCCTCACTCTTGCTTACAGATTCTCCTCCATAAGATGCATCTACCATCTATCTATATTAGTCTCCTAAGCTCTCATAAAATGCTTGAACAATTTACCACTTAGATAGACTATGATGTGAGAGCATTTTCTAAGAAGTTTCTAAAGTCTCTCCCATGACACGTAAATTTATTCTTTTGAAAACTGAGCAAATCCAGTGATGGCTTGCCTCATGGTATTGGTTTGACCTATGGGATAGAATTTTTTTAAGAAATTCATGTTACATTTTAGCCCAGATTTGGATTGGTCTCCCTATTGTGCCAAGCCAACACTTAGCTTTGTCTTTTAATGAAAAAGAAAATAAGATCAGTCTAAGTGCATCATCAGTAAAATTTTGGATCTTCACTGAAGAACAGATTTTTAAAAACTTATCTAGATGCTTATAAGAGTCTTCATTAGTGTTCTCATTGAAAGATGGAAGCATTTGGATTATAGTTGACTTGATCTCATTATGACTTACAGAAATATCAGGTAAGTGGATACAGGTCGATAGATTATATATTGATGAAAGGAATAAAGTATTTTTTTCATCTATTTAGGTGGTTCTGCATTATTTTTAGTCTTTTGGTTATCAGGTTTAATACGAATCAGCTATTTAATTTGAAGATTGGGTTCAACTAGGTCAAGAAATAGTGATCTCCTATGTGCGTATACTAGTGCAACCCTAATGTATAATTTAGATTTTTTTAGATTTTTTTTAAAGAGAAGAGGAGAAAAGTAGAAGAAAGAAAGAAAAGAGTTCTAAAGAAAAGAACCTAAGAAGTCCTAAAGCTAAGAAGAGATAGAAAAATTAGTCATGTTTAGATTTGATGTTAGTCAGCAATCAAGTTAAGCAATCAATCATGACTAAGGCTTATCCTAGATATAGATAACTCTTAACTACCAAGATCATCTTTAAGCCTTCAAGTAAAAAATCAACCACTCAACTGATCAGATAAGTATAAGATTAGTGGAGATCCCTCTATTGCTTTTCTTAGACACTAATTAAATTGGCTAGATAAGCTAACAGAATCAATTAAGTAACCACCTTTCTTCAGGACGTGATCCCTAAATCACTTGTTTTAGACACTAGTCAAACTGACTAATTCTAATTTAGTCCAACTCTTAGAATTTCTTATTCTAGTAAGCTCAAGCTTTTATGGCTGACATCTAATTGATTTTAAAAATTAGGGTAGGTTATGTAGATATAAGGAAGTAATTTATGGACTAAGGAAGGATGATGAAATTCTCATCTTATCTTGGTTAATGGATTATGTCCTTAAATTAATTTAAGATGAATGTACACAACCAATTTGAAATAAGAGATTTTAAGCAACTAAATTAGGTGCAAAAAACTAATTAAATTTGAGATGCTTACCTTGTCTCCAATAATCACCAAAAAAATGAATCTAATATGATGGGTTAATTCTAAGCAATTAGGATTTCTACTCTTATCATGAAGTTTTTTTTAATTAAATTTAAGTGGATTATTTTTAAATTAATTTGAAAAGAAAGCAAATAATACTAAAAAAGAATGAGATTTAGGATTAGGATTGATCTCACCAAGCAAAATTTGAAGCTTTCTTCCTTTCTCTTTTTTTTTGTTCTTTTTCTTTCTTTTTCTACAAAGAAAATAAGAAAAGTTAGTAAGCTGTATTCATAAAAAAATAAAAAAATTAAAAATTTTAATGTTCGTGCCTTCTCCAGCAAAGGCATCAAAAATTTAATAGATCGTGATGTTGTCACTAAGACATCATATTTATCAGTTTAAATATCTATTTTTTTAAAATTAATTAAAAATATATAGAAAGTAGTGAATCAAATCAAATCCATAGAAAAAATAATATTTTGATTTAAAATCTTTAATTTTATAAAAAAAATTCAAAAAAAATTAAGTCAAAAAATAGAAATTAAAAGTGTGAATAAAAAAAATTTGGTACTAAGATCTACTATCTAGATCTTAGCATCTACATGTAATAAAAATAAAGAATAGAAATTTAAAGAGCATGAAAATAAATTTTAGATTAATTAAATTTAGAATTTAAATATAAGAAAATTAATAAGAACAAGAAAAAAAATTAGAAAGAAAGTAAAGCTATAATATAGGTTCTGAAGTTGACTGGCATAGCCTCATCGGAAAGATGGTTGATGACCTCTTCTTCTTCCTTCAAACTCCTCAAAGTATGCTAGGCTTCCTCTTCTTCTTCATCCTTGGATTTGATCTTAAACTCATATTGGTATTGGCATAAAGATGGCATAGGAAACAAACTCTTCTTCTCAGCATCCTTTGCCTTGAAGCCATCCTCAACCCAAGCCTTGCTACCCACCTTATACCATACCTTTCTTTGATCAGAGATAGATTGATTTCGTTTGGCTGGGTCCTTTAAATAGAGTGGAGGATAGTGTAGATAAGGAGTTTGGGTGAAAGTCAGTTTAGGACTCTTAAAACCAATCAAAAAGGCATTGTCTGCTGATAGAATCAATCTTGGATTGCCACAACCATCGATGGATGGAGATCAAACAAGTGGAAATCGGCCAAAAAGTTACTGTTTCAGCGCTTAATCAAACTTTAAACCTGTTCTAGCCATAGAATCGAGCCTTTTGGAGATTCTAGACCATCGGATGGCTTTGATCTTCGATCTAGGTTGTTAGATCGTGCCAAAAGAGCCTGGAGAAGTTTTCTTAAGATCGACTTCCATCTCATCCATTCAATCATGCAAAGGAGAAATTTGGACCACTGAATCACGCACAAGCTATGGGCCATCACTACTTGACATGAGAAAGTAGCCTTTCGGTCCATCCGATCCCATATCCCACGTGACGTCAACCACACGATCATGCCAAATCACCATTCGCCTATTAACACTACTACAGAATAGAGATATGATAGTGATTCACAACTGCTACCGTAGCCTAGAAAATCGCTGTCATAGGTCTATGATAATGGTTCGATAACTGCTGCTACTGTGGCCATCGCCGTAGGTCTATGACAGTAGTTTTTGCAGCAGTTATGATAACTATTATCATAGATAGCCTATGGCAGTGATTCAAAGAACTGCTGCTATAGACTAATCTATGACAGCGGTTATAAAATCACTGCTATCCCTTATATGGTAGTGATTCTGTAGCCACTGCCATAGCACCAATGGTAGCAATTATGGAATCGCTGCCATAGGTCCACTATGGTAGCGGTTACAGAATTGCTGCCATAGATCCTCTATGATAGTGGTTCAGTAACCACTGCCATAGCTACTGCCATAGATCCTATGGCAGCGGTTACTGAACCACTACCATAGGCCTATGGTAGTGGTTATATAATCGCTGCCATAGACCTATGGCAGCGGTTGATATGTGATCTATGGCAGTGATTGGCACACCTGTGGCAGCAATTTTGCAACTACTATCGTAAATTTTGAATAATAAAAAATATATAATTTTTTAATTTTTATTTTTATCTAATAAATGTAGTTCAATATATAGCATAAGAAAGTATTATAAATAAAATAATAATTTTGAAATACTTAAATTTTATTACTGAATAAAATTTATTATGATATTTTTAAAAAAACATCAAGAGTCTCCTAAATCTACATCTAAATTATCATCACCGGAGGAAGATGGAGCACAAGTTGGAGGAGCTAGAGCTAGAGCCAGAGCTAGAGGGGCTGAAGCTGGAATGCCGACCAACATGTCCTTAAGGCCCATGAAGTTAGCTCCAAAATGCATGCTGAGCCTCATCACCATAACGGTCACGTGGCCCTGTAGCTGAGCAGTCTGCTTCCTAGCCTAAGTAGCCTGCTCTCTAACCTAATCTGTCTGTACCCTAACCTGAGCTACCTATGCCAACACCTCTTCAAGCTGCTCTTGACTGACAATGTTGAAAGTATGTGAAGAGATGCTCGCCTCAGACCAGTAGCTCATCGGTGTATGTCCAGACCTACATCGGATCCTCTCAGAGTGCTTAGATCTCAAGACCTGAGATAGACGGGCATGGAGGCCAGAGGTGTCTGGGCCCTCGCTCACGAGCATATCTAACTACTCCTATAATTATAAATTCAAATAAAATATCATAAGAAATGCTATAATACTAATCATACTATTATATTTATTACTTACAAAAATTCTTCTAGCTGCGATGTTTATCGGCCTGCCCTTCTTATCCATAGGTTGGATCGAAAGATCTTGCTACGACTTGGCATCACTCCATCTCTCATCAGCTATAATAATGGATCAGTTTATTAGAAATATGTAAAAAAAATATTAATTTAATTTATCTAGTAAGATTCAAAATTTATTATCTCTCTATGTACACATCTAGCCATAGACTCACGGCCAAGAGGGGTGTGTACTCCTGAGCTTCCCGATTCTCCTAATTCTGACAGGAGGTAGTCTAAAAAATATTTAAATAAATAATAAGTATTTAAAAAATATTTAAACATAAATTTAAGTATATTAAAAAAAATAAAAGTTAGAAATTAAATCTCAAACTCCTAGCTCCTCCAATGCCTAACCATTCCCTCCTACTGACTCGGAGGACAGTCCTATATCTAAGGAATAAGCTTCTCTAGAGTGTCTCGTCGGTGCTCGAGCCATCCTCTGTAGAGCTTGATCTTGTAGCCTCGGTACAACTTCTCAATCTTCTTCAGTCGGGTATCTCGAGTCCTCTCATAATTTGAAAAGTCGTACCTCCTCTGCACAAAGTTATCAAAAATTAGTTATGAAATTATTCTAATCAAACATAATGTAAACATATCAAATGCATAAATATAACTAAAATATATTTATCCATATCTTCTTTCACACCCGATCTCTAACATCAGCATCCATCAATCACCAGTTTACGGATAGTACTGGAATGATACTGAACCACCTCATAAGCACTCTAAAAAAGTAATGCATCTCTCATGTGGTCTCCCTTACTGGCCTCCCCTCCACGTCGTAGTACACCATCACCTCATGCTAGCGATTCCATACATGCGACATATGTGTGAGACCATGAAATATCCTACTGGATGATGTACCTACAATGAAAATACATTATGTAAATATACAAGAGTATACAATAACTATACAAATAAATAAATAAATGATACAATAAAAATGTACACTCACTGGCCTTGGGATCGTGCAACATGGATGCCAATGGAGACTCATCGATGGATGGAGCATATGCCAGAGAAGTAGATGCCGATGGAGGAGTAGATGTCAGTAGTCCTTGAGCAATCGATGTGGAAGTGGATGGAGTATGCTCTGCCTGCGACTTAGATGCAGAGCTCCACATAGCTCGTTAAGAGGCGGGGTGAAAGCTAGATGGTATTTCGATGCCATTATGACTTGTAACGTTAATGAATATTAAATCAATATAACATGTTGAACAATAATATTAATAAAGCATCAATAAATAGATTCTAACTAATTGGAGTCTATTTAAATCTTACCATACTCTTACATCATGATCTATTGATAGGAAAGGTCAAGCGGGTATGCGATACCGAGCTTAGCATTATATAGCAATGCTGCTTACCAAAGCATGTATCTAGTAGGAAAAACAAGCATTATCTAGAAAATGTTGTGTTGAAAATCAATGTTAAGGTTTATAACTTTATTATAAATTAATCGTAGACATCCAAGAAATTACAATACATGATGAGGAGGGTTCCCTCCCCCTCCAAGCAGAGTTGCACCACAAACCAGGCAGTGATTGGCATGCCTACGATAATGATTTTGCAACCGCTATCATAGATTTTGAGTAATAAAAAAATATAAATTTTTAATTTTTATTTTTTAACCTGATAAATGTAGTTAAATATATATAATACAAGAAAATATTATAAACACAAGAATATTTCTAAAATGCTTAACTTTTATTACTAAATAAAATTTATTATAATATTTTAAAAAAATATATATATCAAAAGTTTGCTAAATCTACATTAAGTCATCATCACTAGGAGGAGATGGAGCACGAGTTGAAGGAGCTGGAGCTGAAGGGGTTGGAGCTCAAATGCCGATGGTCCCTATGCAGCTGATGTAAAGGTGGATGGAGTATGCTCCATCTACGACTCAGATGCAGAGCTCTGCATAGACCAAAATGCCTGATACGTAGTGCAACTCTGGTTGGAGGGAAAAAAAATCCTCCGCATCATGTACTATAATTTATTGGATATCTATGACGAGCTCAACCTATCCATATAGATATATCATAAAGAACAATCATCTAGATTAATCAAAATAAACTTTTACAAATCTTAATATTGATTTTTAATGCAATATTTTCTAGATACTGCTTATTTTTTCTACTAGATACGTACTTTGGTAAGTAGCATTACTAATAATGTTGCTGAAGGGAAATCCTGATTTCCCTGACCAGGTTCGTTCAGATCTGATCAGATCAAGAGATATATTTCAAAATTTTTCTCTTAGATCTGCGTCAGATCTTGATATGTTTCAGATCTGATTCTTATTTATTTAATAAAAAATTAAATGAAAAGGATAAATTAAATCACATTCAATTTACCTGAATAGGGTAATCCTATTACCCTGTTGATGATCCTGTTTGCAGCGGAAGGTTCTGGATCAAGCCACGCAAGCGCCTGGCCTCTACCGGTATCCACTCGGGTTGGATCTGGAGATCCTCTTCTTCTCTATCACGCCTCCAAAAATCAGATCTGGATCTGATCTGGAGGATCTTCAAAACTCCTTTTGAAGATCTGCAGTCGTCCTTTTGCAGCAGCGCAGCCTTCTTGCTTTTGATCGCCTTTCCTTGATCTGAATCGCACCAACCAAATCCAAAACACTTTTGGACGTGGAGAGCAAGGGGAGAAGAGACTATGGCATGGAGAAGGAGGGGAGAGGCAGCCTTGGGGCGTGGGAAATTCTCAATTGAATTCATTTTTAGGGTTGGGCGCAGGGTCTTATTTATAGACTAAGCTTGTGATCCAACTCCTCTTCCTCCCAACCAATCACAACCCTTTGTGAAATCAGATCTAAATCTGATTGGTTGGGAATAGAGACCCCTGGATTCCTCCTTAGAGGGTGCCTAAGACCAGTCAAAGTTGGATTCTTAGTAGAACTCTAATTGGAATCCAAAAGGGAGGTGGAGTCCTTGTCCAACAAGGACTCCTAGGCGCCTCCTACTTGGGCTCACGCCACCCTTGGCGTGCGCCCTTCTCCTTGCCAGGTTCTGGCAGGGGGACAAGGCCCCCACCAGCTCTCCAATAGGTGCATGACATGTGGTCAAAAGTCAAAGTGTCAATGGTCAACGTTTGACCAGTCAAAGGTAGACTTTTGACCAAAGTCAAAGAACAAGAAATGGCAGGTGACCAAAAATGGCAGGTAATGTCTTACAAATAAGACAACCTTATTCTGACTTGGACAACCTCCAGTCAGGCCATATGAAGGCCTCTGATTGAGCACAAACTCCTTTGGCTCAGTCAGGACAACTTATTTATGATAGTAAAAGAAGAACGTTAGGTTCAATCGAGTGCTAGCACGATTTCCTTGAACCTAATTGAATCTCATTCAGATCAATTGAACTAGATCAGTTCAATTGATGATCACCAGATTCAAACCCTTGTTTGTGTGACCCAGTTAGGTTCAGTTCTGTATGGTAATGGGATATGTCATGATCTCTATCATCGACATCATCGAAACTCCTTTCGATGGATCAGAACTCTTCTGATTCGAACAGCTAGAATGATCGATCATCTAAATCATTCTAATTGCTCCCAAAATCCACCAGTGACACCTAGCAGTATATGGTGGCAACCCATCAGAGCTGAATGCGAACCTCTTGGTGCAGCTACCTGTGTGATTAAGTTCTTCTATCTTGAGCCCCGATCAGATTAGGGTTAAGGTGAACTCGTCAAACCCTAGTCTCTGTCATATGATGTAATCATTCGATTCGAGTCCAATGTGAAAATCTAAATAGAAACTCTTTCTATTATTTCACTCTGCCATGGCCATGGGCTTCTGGACTTGATTCTCATGATCATCATAGGGCTGCTCCTCTACCACCGAGGTAGATAGATTCCATCTTGATGCCAATCCAGTTCCTACAATGAACATGCTATAGCCAACATACACCTCAGGGTTCCATATGGCTAGGAGACCGAGTAATGGTGTAGTCAAACTATAACACCCTCAAGGTGAACTGCCGATGCATCTCAGGTCAAAGAACCAGACACACTACTGCAGCATCGAGTCAGTCATTGACGAGAAGGTAGACTCCCTAATGACTACTCGAGGTGGTCACGCTCAGTGCCCTCGTTCTCTAACGAGTACCTGTACTCTCGCTCCGGTGTCTCCACACCGTAGACTCAAGACTCATCTACTAAAGAGAAGCGATTCGTACACCAACCTTCCGGATCAATCACCATCCTCGTGATGATCCTATGGTCGGGAGCTGTTTATGAGTTAATAATGATTATTCATGTCTTAAATTTTCAACTCTTGAAAATATGAATTATCATTACCATTAACTCAAAGGATGTATCACAGACACTAAATACACATATGTGATAGAAAATAACCCATTTTATTGATTATAGTCAAAATTATAATTTTGCCCCTAGAAGTGTATTACAAGTGTCAGCCAATTCTGGCTTCTAGGGCACATATATCTAACAATCTCCCACTTGTCCTAAAGCCAATTGGCTACAAGTCTAAGTCCCATCTTCTCAAGGTGGGCTTCGATCTTCTGCTGGCCCAACGGCTTTGTAAGTGGGTCTGCCACATTATCTGCGGAGTTGACTCTCTTGACCTCAACGTAACCTTTCTCAAGGTAATCGCGGATGAGATGATATCGCCGCTCAATGTGCTTGGACTTCTGGTGAGACCTCGGCTCCTTAGCAAGGGCTATGGCGCCATTGTTGTCGCAGTAAAGAGGAATGGCATCTGATGGCATTACTCCAATTTCTGCAGCAAACTTCTTGTACCAGAATGCTTCCTTTGCAGCCTCTGATGCAGCTATATATTCTGCTTCCATGGTGGAATCTGCTATCACAGTTTGCTTGGAACTCTTCCAGCTGACAGCTCCACCATTGCACACAAACAGACTTCCAGATGTCGACTTTCGATCATCTATATCGGACATGAAGTCCGAGTCTGTGTATCCCTGGACTTGGAGTTCTCCATTACCAAAGACCAACATCATATCCTTAGTTCTTCTCAAGTACTTAAGGATACATTTCACAGAAGTCCAGTGTTCTTCACCTGGATTTGACTGATATCTGCTTGTGACACTCACAGCATGGGCTATATCAGGTCGTGTACATAGCATGGCATACATGAGGCTCCCTATTGCAGAAGCATAAGGGATCTTGCTCATGCGTTCTATTTCCTCAGGTGTGCTGGGGCACATCTTCTTGGAAAGATGAATACCATGTCTGAAGGGTATTAATCCCCTCTTAGAGTTTTCCATACTAAACCTCTTTAGTACTTTCTCTATGTACATCTTCTGTGAAAGTCCTAGCATCCTATTCGGTCTATCCCTATAGACCTTAATTCCTAGAATAAAGGATGCTTCACCTAGGTCTTTCATGGAGAATTCCTTGGACAACCACATTCTTGACTGATGTCAACATGGGAATATCATTCCCAATAAGGAGGATGTCATCCACGTACAATACGAGGAAGACAACAGCGCTCCCACTGACCCTTTTGAAAACACATGGTTCCTCTTCATTTTTGATGAAACCAAACTTTTTGATCACATCATTGAAACGAGTGTTCCAGCTCCGAGATGCTTGCTTAAGTCCATATATGGACCTTTGCAGCTTGCAAACCTTGTGATCAGTATCACTGGATGTGAAACCTAGCGGCTGTTCCATATAGATATCTTCCTCAAGATATCCATTTAGGAATGCCGTTTTCACGTCCATTTGCCATATTTCATAATCGAAATAGGCTGCAACAGCAAGCAATGTGCGGATGGATTTTAGCATAGCTACTGGGGAAAAGGTATCCTGATAGTCAATGCCTTCGCGTTGACTATAACCTTTTGCCACCTAGTCTAGCCTTGAATGTCTCCACATTCCCATCTGCACCAATCTTTCTCTTGAAGATCCATTTACACCCAATAGGTACTATACCTTCTGGTGGATCTACCAAGGTCCAGACTTGGTTTGAGTGCATCGAGTCGATTCTCTGACTTCATTGCCTCAAGCCATTTCTCGGAGTCGATATCTGATATCGCCTCGTTGTAGGTTTTGGGATCATCACCATGAGCACCATTACCTATGAGGAACATTTCCTCTACATCCTCTGAAATAATACCTAAGTATCTTTCAGGGGGACGGGAAACTCTTTCCGATCTACGAGGTGGAGGAGGTAGTGTTCTTATTGGCTCAACCTGATTTGGTTCCACTTGGTCCTTAGCTCGTTCTGCTTGTGAGACTTTCTCATCAAGCTTAATCTGCTTTCCAATGCCACTATCTTGAATAAACTATTTTTCAAGAAATATGGCATGTCGACTCACAATCACATTGTGGTCTTCTGGAATGTAGAAATAGTATCCTAATGACTCTTTAGGATATCCTATGAATCGAGCTCTAAAGGACCTAAACTCTAACTTGTCCGCTTGTTGTCTTTTGACATGAGCCGGACAACCCCAAATTCTGAGATGACTCAGACTTGGTTTCTTACCGTGCCATATCTCATACGGTGTGGTAGGAACGGTTTTAGAGGGAACCCTATTCAGTAGATAGATTGAAGTTAATAATGAATGTCCCCAAAGAAAATCTGGGAGGTCTGTGAAGCTCATCATGGATCGAACCATATCCAATAGGGTCCGATTTCTCCGTTCTGAAACCCCGTTGAGTTGAGGTGTTCCTGGTGGAGTCCATTGAGAGACTATGCCATTTTCCTTAAGATAGTCTAGGAATTCCCGGCTAAGGTATTCACCTCCTCGATCTGATCGAAGAACCTTAATGGGTTTTTCAGTTTGTTTTTCTACTTCATGTCTGAATTCTTTGAACTTTTCAAAAGCTTCAGACTTGTGTCTCATAAGATACACATATCCATACCTAGACAGATCATCGGTAAAGGTAATGAAGTAGACAAAATTGCCTCTAGCCGGCACATCAAATGGGCCGCACACATCTGTATGTACTAGGGCAAGGAGATCTGTGGCCCTCTCCCCATGTCCAACAAAAGGGAGTTTAGTCATTTTGCCTTGAAGACAAGATTCACAAGTTGGATATGACTCGGAAGTCAATGGACTCAATAGCCCATTTTTCTCCAATTTGTTGATCCTATCTTCTGCTATATGACCTAATCTCAGGTGCCATAGATATCTGTCGTTTGGACTATCCCTAGGTCGTTTGGCATTCACGTTTTGCTCGATAGTTAGAACAGGTACATCAATATGTAGCTGATAAAGACCATTAATAAGGAAACCATTTGCAATTTTATTTCTTTCATAAAGAATGTTACAATGGTCCTTAAAGAAGGTGATCACATAAGCCTTCTTGTGCTAAGCATGAAACAGAAAATCAAATTCCTGCTAGCTGCAGGCACAAAATAACAGTCTTTTCAAAACTAAGTCTAAACCAGATGGTAATCGAAGAGGGTATGTTCCCACGGCTACTGCAGCAACTCTTGCTCCATTACCGACGCGTAGGATCATGTCTCCATCCCTCAGCCTCCTGCTATCCTCAAGACCCTGCATAGAAGTGCACAGATGAGCACTAGAACCAGAGTCAAGCACCCAACTGGATGCAGAAGAAACCGTAAGGTTAGACTCAATAACGAGCATACCTCCAGAAGGACCTTCCTTCTTGTTCTTTAGGGTGGCCAGGTAAGTAGGGCAGTTCCGCTTCCAATGGCCGTCGCTATTGCAATGGAAACACTTTCCTTTGCCATCGACCTTCTTCTTCGGTTCTGCCTTCTTCTTCTTTGATCCTTCCACCTTTTGCTTTTTCACAGACTTCTTTTTCTTTCCATAAGACTTTCTTTTGGAAGAAGTCCGTTCCATAGCAAGAACTGAGCCTTTAGAACCTTTCATAGAAAGCTCAGCGGTAACCAGCATATTCATCAACTCGGCCAAGGAATTTTGAAGTTTATGCATGTGGTAATTCATGATGAATTGCCCATATGCATCAGTCAAGGATTGCAGAATAATATCATTCTGCAGATCCAAGTCCAACTTCACACCGAGCTTCTCAAGCTCTTCCATGTCCTTGATCATTGTCAGACAGTGATCTTGGACTGACTGCCCATCACGCATCTTAGCCTTAAAAAGTCGTTTCGTGACTTGATATTTGGCTGCGCGACTCTGTTCACCAAACATCTCCTGCAGGTGAGCCAACATTTGGCGAGCAGTCCCGATATCTTCATGTTGGCGCTGGAGCTCATCAGACATCGAGCCCAACATGTAGTATCTGGCCTTATTATCTTCGTCAATCCATTTTTCCAGAGACGCTCTCTGTTCAGTGGATGGACGAGCTGGTAAGGTGGGAGGGTCCTGGTCCAAAACATGTGTTAACTTCTCGAACCCAAAACAATTTTGTAGTTCCTGAGCCAATCTTTATAATTGGGTCCAGTCAGTCTATGTGTGTCTAGGATACGTGCCAGTGGGTTGGACGCAGACATTTTTCCTGTAGAGAGTCAAAGATTCTAGTTAGATACTGTAATTTTGACTTGACCAATTTATTTAGGGATTTTATTTTTAAACAAATTAGCTCCCACTATTTTCTTGGATCCCTACACTCCCTCTGTAGAGATGCGAAAATCTCCGCGATTGATGATTTCTAGTGGGTGGTGCGGTCTCACCAACTGACTCATCACCTCACCTAACAGTTATTGGTGATGGGTTAGCCAATGAGTGAACAACTCTTGTTTCAATGATTCTCTAATCATGGTGCACCCAAACTTGGTCTCTAATTCATGAATCTCACCGTATCCGGAATATTGATCCACTCCTTAGTTAAGTCAGACCCACCATTTGCATAGACTGGGTTCCTAATTGGGTCTCTCACCGTATCCGGAATATTGAGCCCAACTCATCCTCCAGCCCATAGCATCCAATGCCTAATAGACATGGTTGCGTCTTCCCGGTGCAACTGAGCCACTGTATCCAGCCGAGAACAATCAACCCCGGGAAGGGCCCGCACATCTACA